>CAEGAF010144088.1:0-21537 GCA_903067075.1 Micropoecilia bifurca | reverse complement strand
ATTTCAATATGTTTTAATAAACATTAAACCAGTCCGGCCCTCGGCTTGTAGAAAATTTGTTTTTTTGGCCCTCTGTGTATTTGACTTTGACATCCCTGAATAAAGTTTCATAAAATACATGAAGATTTCTAGTTGCAATGTGACCAAACGTTATGGAGATCTTTGCATTAGGCTTTCTATCCCAGGGTTTCAATCACAAACCTGACGGCATGTTTAAAACATTCCTGCTGTCAGGGATCTAAAGCGAGAAATGTGCCATTCTCTGTGTCAGGTCAAAGTTGTTCTGTTGATATTTTTTTCTCGTCTCCCAAAAAACAAATCACAGTTTGGCAGCGAGCGTTCGCAGTATCCATTTGAAATTGCGGAGAAGGTTGCAGGATGGAACTGTTTCCCGTGGGGAACCGGTGGCGTTCTGGCACTCTGCGCTCTCCATACCCAGGTGAGGAACAAGAAAATAAAGAAGAGCTTCTTTTGACAGACACAACAAACAGGCTTCACTGTTGCAATTTTACCAAAAAACGGAGACTACGATGAGATGTCACGACTTGTTCAAACGGGACTCAGTGCTCTGTAAACAACAGCAGAGACAGCAGGAAGCAAACGGTTTCCTTCCTGTCTTTCAAAGAACTTCAGGTCACACTAAAACTACAGGGACTCTCACCGGCCACTTTATTAAGCACACTTCTTTGGAATAAAGGTTACTTTTTGTTGTTGTTCTATTTAATCTTACCAAATTAAAAACCACTTCAAGACTGTTTAACCCCTTGAATGTCAGGATTCTCATTGCTATTATTAATAAATTATGATCAACAAATTTTGGTGTTGTTTGAAAATAAAAATTACAATTAATTAGTATATAATATAAAATGAATAAACTTATAAATATTTCAACCCTGTTAAATTAGGATTGAGTGGCCTCTTTTTACAGAGGCCCAGTCAATCAGTGTTGGTAGTCACACAATGAATGTAATATAATTTATTGAATATATTTTTTATTTGTCTGGCCATAACAGTCATCATTTTTACATGAATCAGATTTCACTTTGACATTCAAGGAATTTTTTACCTTTTTTGTCAAAAAGTAAAATTCTGTCAATCATAATTGATTTGTTTTTACTTATTTAGCATGGACAAAAAATAAATAGAGCTGCACAGTGGTGCAGTTGGTCGAGCTGTTGCCTTGCAGCAAAAAGGTTCCTCTGTTCGATTCCTAGGACTTTCTACATGGAGTTTGCATGTTCTCCCTGTGCATGGGTGGGTTTTCTCCAGGTACTCCGGTTTCCTCCCACAGTCCAAAACATGACTGTTAGGTTGATTGGTCTGTCTAGATTGTCCCTGGGTGTGTGTGTGTGCATGGTTGTGTGTCCTGTGTGTCTCTGTGTTGCCTTGTGACAGACTGGCAACCTGTACAGGGTGACCCCGCCTCTCGCCCGGAGCGTTAGCTGGAGATAGGCACCAACAACCCTCCTGACCCCACTAAGGAAGAAAATGGATTGATGGATGGATGGAAAATAAATAAATAAAAAGCATGACACACAACAATAAAAAAATACAAATAAGACTTGTATTTCATCTCCAGTGTTTCTGCAAAGATGTTATCGTCATGATTTATTCGTAAAAACAAAAAGACTAAAACATCTAACGAGGTGAATACTTTTTATAGACACTGTATACATTTAACTAAATCTACATTATAATTCACAACACCTTCCCTTCAACACACAGTCTCTTTTTCATCTGCATGTGTTGAATAAATAAAATAAATCTTAAAAAAACAGCTAATTTCATTTATGTAGAAACATACAGCACAGCTTTACTGCTGCCCAGTTTTCATTAAAAGCAACAGCTACAAATGGGCTTCCAACAGCAGATGAACTGCATTGTGGGAGGTTTTTTTGTGTGATTCCAGTAATGAAGTGGGGTGCTCTGATTCATTATGCTGTGTTGGTGCAATAAACAGCAAGTGTCTCATCTTAAAGTTGGATGGTTAGAATTGAGCTTTTCTGTCTAGTTGGCTCCAGCTCAGATTTAATGAGATGTTTGGCTTGGCTTTCCAGGGGATTGGACAGCTGGGAACCGACTGTCCAATCCCCATTCCCATACTGTACCCGCCTTGCTTTTCTATATATTCTGATCCAAAGGCATCAAAGTGGAGTAGCCCATCAATGAATTATTGGAAGCGGAGGAGAAAGTGGAAAAGAAAGAGCTCTGTTAGATTCCTAGGTGAAGTCACCAGCTTAGCCGTTATCCTCTCTCTGCCTTAGGAAAATAATCAATTTGGGCTTTTTTTGGCTGGAAAGCAGCTGTACTCATTCTCTCTTACAGATTTATTGGCGCTTCTACCCAAACATGAAGAAAGCCTGCCTGGCCTAAATATAATTCCCCCTGTATGATTCTATTTCCATCCTGCATAAGCCAGTGGAAGGAACTGGAAGCTAACTACGATACACCAAAAAGGCAGAGAGGATAAAAACAATTAAACTTTCCTGTTGACTGCCAGCCATGTGTCCTATGTGTGTCTGTGTTGCCCTGCGATGGACTGGCGACCTGTCCAGGGTGACCCCGCCTCTCGCCCGGAACGTTAGCTGGAGATAGGCACCAACAACCCTCCTGACACCAAGGAGGAAGTGTGATGGTGTGGGCAGCATCTCACTCAATTTAAAAACAAGGCTAATGGCTAATAACAATATCAGGATGAATTTACAACAGCCGTGTTTAGACTGCATTATTCGAACTCCAACTTGTTTTCCCAGAAAGTCTGATTCAATTGTGGAGTTGTGAATGCTAATCGAGCTCTGATGTGAACCTAAATAGTTCACATCAGGTTTGATCTACGCTTGTATTTGGGTCCAAATACAAACCTAGATCTCGATTTGGTTTAAATGAGCTCTGGTGCAGTTTGAATGCGTATGGGAACGCCACACGGACTGAAGACTGCTCCAAAAGCAGGAAGCAGACTGAAGCACATGGCATTCTGGGTAAATACAACAAGCATGTGTCTTGCTCTAGCTGGAGAAATGGCTTGTTGCCTTTTGTGAAAGACAAAAGAGAAATCATAAAATCTCTAAAATCTGACACCACTCTATTTTTTGTTCACATTTTTTTTAAAGAAGGAAGTTGCGTTCAGTGTCCTCTTCAGATGTTTTCATGTTATTTCCTTCAGTGGTTATTAGTGCAGCGCCACCACAGGCGAGGAGGGGAACAGGTTTTTCAAAGGGTTTGAATTGTTGAACACAGACCAGATCAAATGAGATCAAATGTGTTCTCGGTGTTGTCCCATCTTCCCCTTGATTAGTAACATCTGTTCCTCGTTTCCCCTGATTGTCTCCCTGTATATTTAAACCCATTTGTTCCTTGTTCTTTGTTGGGTCCTTGTCTCTTCGTGTCTCCTGTCACTTATTTGATTGTGACCAGTTGCTACCAGTTTTGAGCCTTAGCCTTAGCATTAGCCTTCTTCTCATTCTGTGCTGCCTGGACTTTTGGATTATTTGTGTGTCATTCATCATTTAATCATCACTTCTTTCATTTCAACCTGGGCCCACAGTGTCTTCCTCACCATCTTTACTACCGCACAGTATGACAAAAATATAAAATATTATTGTGCTAAGATTTATCTAATTTGTCAAGATATTTAGTTAAAGAAATTTAAATAAAAGTTTTTTGTGCGTGTGACTACACTGGTATTAAAATCAAAATAAACAAGTAAATAGATATGTGCAATCAATTTGTGAATCAGATTTAGTTTTAAGCCAAGAGGATCACAATATAAGAATGAAAGAGATTAACAGAGAAGCAGCATTCACCTTCTATGTACCACAAATCTGGAACCAACGTCTAGAAAACTGCAAAATTGCCAAAACACTGAGTTCATGTTTCAAATGAAAGTACGTGACAATTTGTTCCCCCTCTTACTGTTTTAGCTTTTAGCTTCTTACACCCAATAGCCTCTTGGTTAGGTTTGTGATGTTTATTAATACAGTAATAAAAACTATATAAATGCATGTAATTGTCTTCCATCTAATTTACTTGGATACTCTGAACTTTCTTTGCAACTTATTACAAAGTCTGTGTCCAGCTACATGAAACGTCACGGTTTCCTGGCAACTGGGCCAGTGGAACACAACAGTAAACACCAGGAGAGATAAACTGCTCTTTATACACCACGAACAACAAAGAATGGCTTTGGAATATCTCTTGCTTCTTCCCTCCTTGTCTTATTTTCCGTTCCCTTCACCTTTTACTTTACCTCAATCTGCCAGCACTACACACCACAATGACACATTGTCCCCAAAAAAGAAGAAACTTTCACCATTCTTATATTTTCTCTACTCTTTTCTTCCCATCCACTGTTCTGAGTTTTTTCTGACATTTTAGACAAAAAATGGTCAGAATTTATTTTGGGTTCTTTGAAAAGCACTGAGATAGAAACATTCAGCTGAAATAATCTGCGAATGTGAATATATTTTAGCTTTGGTATCCTTGTTTCTGTTGGCCATGGTGCTTTGCCTGAATTTGAATGAAGAACAAAGGTCAAAACACTTAATTGCTTATTGATTTGACATTTTCAATTATTTTAAATACTGGTAAACCAATCAATTGTATATCTGATGATTGTTGGTCATTTTCTGTTAATATTTTGGTTGAGAATATGGTCAAGGATGGAAACCATCAGGTTAAAGGATGAGGTCACCAGCAGACCTTTGATCTGCACCTGCTTGTCTTTGTAGGGTTGTGTTTTGGGCTTATCTCCAGTTTGAGATGATTAACTAACCTAACGTCATGTTTCAGGCCACTTTCTCTCTCCCTCTTCTCAGTCTGCTTCCTGCTCCCTTCCACTCTCACCTGCAGTCAGTGATTTCATCAACCAGGACTTTTGTTCACCATTCAGCCTCACCAGTATTTGTTCTCAGTCTCTCCTTGCTGGTTCCTCTCGTCTCATTCTACCCCGTGTTCTCCTCATGTTTCATTGCTGGTTTCTAATCTATGGATATTTTTGGTTTTGTGTGTGTGCCACAGTTTACTTTGATTTTTGTAATTTGTTCTTCATTATCTTTCATTAAATCTCCAAATTCATTTGCCACCTCCGTGTCTATATTTAGGTCCAACATGACAGTAATACTGCTTGCCTAGCCTTTACCTTACAGTTCCAACTGAATTGTTGATTTCTCTAAGAAGGAAGAGTTTGACTTTTGAGTGGAAAATGGTGCCTATTAATAGTTTCAAGCTGACACCGGGGAGATGATCAAACCTGATATAACGTGATTATGATGTGTTCCATTCACCTTCAAGTCAGGGACAATTACTGAGACTTTACCCTGATGCCTGTCTGCTGAATCCATTTCTCTCAGGAATTCAGCCTCTCAGGTGGGGGACAACCCAGCTCCTCTGAATCTCATGGAACAACACTGCCTTAAAAAGCATGAGAAAAGCCTGACTTATTTCCTGTACAGCTTTAAAAACCCCAGATATTACTGGCTAAATAAAGTATTCTCACCCTCTGTCTCTCTATATTATTTCTATTGCCTTTTCTCCAGAGCTGACTTTTTCACCTCTAATTCTGATCCTTCCTCCTCCCATAGGCCCGTCTTGTTGCCGTGCGCTCCTTCCTATCTGAGTCTCACACTTATTTTCACCTGTCCTTTTCAAAGTCATTTTAACGAGAGTTCAAGCAGGCAGTCCCATAACACAGCACCATGCATTCTGTTGTTCCTGGCACTTTTAGGCCACAACACCAAGTCTATACAGTAGACTTCACGACTGAATTCCACTCGCTAACAAGCAATGATATAGCAGTCCACCTGCCATCTTACCTCGTACTGATGCAGAAATCCAATATGTCTATTGACCCTGGAAAACCCCATTATCGGACTGAAGACAGCCTTGTCCTTCTTTTCTGCAGTTTTATTGTAGCTATTAAATGTTTGCTGATTGAAAACGCCAGGCTTCAGTCCAGAGGCAGAGACTCTGTAGCCTAAAGAAACAACTGTCCACTGAAGGAGGAGGTGAGGTTAATTGAAGGTTGAAGGAAAGAGAGCAGGAATCAGAGTATAATTATTAATCAAATGTGTACATTTAGTACAACATGTCAGAAAATGTGCTCCTGACATGAAACTTCAAAGTTTGTTTTCTGTCATGCGCTTCCTCATTTGTAGGGAGAATGAGTTTGCTGGTTGAACAGAGTTTAGTATGTGGACTGTCCCCATGAACATTTGTCTAAATTCTATCTTTTGGTACAAAACAGCTTTTGGTGGAACAAATGTAACGGCATCACCCTCACTGGAAAAACAAGGTCCGACTTTGGGGATGCAAATATATGACAATTTGAGCCGATATTGACATCCAATGTAAATATCGATGTCATGACCAATAACCAAGTCTTACATATATATTTTTTTCCTCCAACATTATGAAGTCTTTGGAGATAAAAGTGACCAGAAACGAACAACAACAATGTGGAAATGAATATTAGGTTTTGATTTTGGCCCAGTTTTATTTATGGCCCAATACCAATATATCACACATCCCTACTCAGCGTCATTAGAGGTTATATCAATGTAGACAGAGGTTCTGCAACCAGTGGACACTCTTTCACATTCACACAGCAGACAATGAGACCCAAATCCATTTTGTTGTCCCTGCATCTTTGGTGCTGATGGCTTTGGAAATTTGGCCTTTGTGAGGCAATTTGCCTACACGGACCGATAACATCAAAATGCCAATTAATTTACTGACATAAATTAATTCATCTTCTACTGTCATGAATTTATCTTACAACTATTATTAATTATGATGAATTCAGCTTAGAGAATGTGCATGTATGGCTGTAAGTATGTATTAGTTTATTATGACAATTATTAGTATAGGTTGAGTAATTTATAGTCTTTGGATTAATTTTTGCATTTTGTCATGTACAAAAGCAACTTCTTGAAACATTTGACAAAGTTCTAAGCATTTGACATCAGCCTTGGTCTGGTCTGGTCTTGACTGCATCCCATCCATTCTCAATCCTCTGGAAGTTTTAGTTTCGTTTTGCCACTGATCCACAGCAGACAGGTTGTGCACAGAGTATTCATTATATATTTTGTTAATAAGAAATTAAAAAGCTGTGACCTTGACTATGTCTTTAACAAATACCAGAAATGTTTCCATCAGTCTCCAGAATATTACTGTCCAGATTAAGCAGCCTATGAATTCCTGAGTTCCTTCCAAAGTACCAAAATGGAAAATTACTAATTTTTCATAATTAGTGTGATCATTAAAGAAGTTCTAAAGAAGACCCATTACAAAATAAATGTAGAAGAACAATGGATTAAATTATTATTGCTACCTTACAAGTGATTCATGGTTAGAGCAACATGTCATAACCATCTTTGGTTAGCATTTTCTTTTCTTTGCGTTCTTCAAATACCAACGTATCAACGTTAAATTTATGTTTTAAGTATTTCTCATTTAGCTAATTATTTTTTTAAGTAATGTTCCTCAATCCTGCCCAGCATGTTTTAGCTTCATGTCTGTATTAACCTTGATTACACTTAATGGGTCATTAACAGGCTTCTATATACTTTGGTGACATGCTGAGAAAATGATTTATTCATCTGAATAAAATGTGTTCCAGCAGAAAAAAAATATAAAAACCTAAAACATGAAAGACTGTGGGTCACAGTTTGGTAACCAATAAAATAGGTTGTTTTTTTTAAGCCTGTAACAAATTGAATTTTGTTAATAATGAGGGCAGAGAAGTCAACTGCAGTGGGGTTGGAATATGTTTTAATGAAATATGTTTGTTTTGTTAATTTTTCCTCTAAAAGGTTCACAAAGTCTCAGGGTGTTTTGAGTTAATGAAAGGACTGAAAGAGTAAACATATTCAATATCCAAGAACAAATGATAAAAAGAATGACTGAGCAAACAATCAGCTAAGGCACCTTAAATATGTCATTGTACATTTATACCCTTAAACATGGTGCTCCACAGGGTTCTGTTCTTGGCCCTGTTTTATTTATGAACTATATTCCTCCTTTGACATCTTTCAGTCTTCTTTGTAGAGTTCTCCTGTGTCTGATATACTGATGATGTTCAGATTTTTACCTCGATTTTGTTGATCTCTGAAGTGCTGTCAGTTGAAAACATAAAAAATCTGTCTGATCGTTTCTCAAACTAAATGAGAAAACAGGTCATTAGTGTGCACATTTACTAATAAAAAAATAATTGAAATGTCTCCAAAATTGAGTCTCTAAGAATTGTCAAAAAAGCAAAAGAATTAAAATGTTTATTCTCTACTACTGTGATGAGACTGGATATGATATATATCCAGTACATACATATGATACATTCAGATCAGTTCAATCTTTTGTTGAATCTACAAAGCAGTAGTTATGATTAAAACCCCAAAATAAAGGAATTTATAGATGATTCATGAAACCTTTTATATCTTAATCATAAGAGGGACTTATGTACTTATGTTAAGCCATAAACATAACTCTACACAATGTGTATATATGTTAATGTTAAGCTGTTTATATCATTTAGAATTTCATAACTTCTATTTTTTTTATTTCTTTTCATCTTCATAGGCTCCAAAGCCCTGACAGGCAAGAAAGTCAGAAATAATCAGCTTAAAATGAAATATTATAAAAAAAAGGAAAAGGAAAAGTGCAATATGTTGAGTTGTGAGCAAATGGAAAAACAGACAGAACCCATGAAAACATTCAAAAGCTTTTTTCTTATTTGAACATGATAGAGAAATAATGACTAACCGCCGTTCTGTAGACCATATTAGTTTATGCTATGCTGTTTGTTAATTATTTATTTTCACCTTGGAGAATGAAATAAATGAACAAAGGAAATAGACTTTCTGGCCAAAATAAGAAGAAAAAGACATTTACCACACATTGTAGAGAGAGAGAGAGAGAGAGAGAGAGAGAGAGAGAAAATATGCTGGAATGAGATCAAGAGTTAAGTAACAGGAACAGGAGAAGATAGGAGAAACAGCGGAAGATGGATAGAAGTAAACAGGGAAAGAGACAATAACCAGAGAGGGAACTAAAGAGAGATCAGAAAACAGAAAGAATCAGGAGTAAATATACATGGAAAGAGAAATAAAAGGTAAGTCCTGCTTCTTTATTCCCTTACTGTATTCTGACAGTCAAATGAAATTACAGGCTTGGGTACGCTCAGATCCACTTCAAAAAGCTGACAAACCTCTGGCGACAACTTTAAATCCTTCTTAGCTACTGAACCCAAAGATCCAATGATCCACTGAGCAGAAACAGAAATAGGTATAGGATGGCTGCTCTCAGAAAAACAAACTTGCTCCAAAATTAAGTTTTAACCATGATAATTAAGTATCACAATGAGACTTAAGTCCCAGAACACCAAACAGATTCTAACGCCCTCTTGTGGATAGAAGAGGGCCTATCTTGTGGATAGCCCAGACCTGGGCTGGTCTGGGCTAGTTGCACTGTCCAGCTTTTTGGATTGTGTTTTAAAAACACCCCCCTAGAGTAACGTGATTAGGTATGACAAACTTTTAAGATCGAAGACTAATTTTTTAACATCTACCACTGCAACCTTGTAGTCTTGTTTTTGTCAGTTTACGCTGCTTATCATAATTGGAACAAGATTTGAAGCTTCAGTTTGAGCATACTATGTTGGTCCATGTTTTTACGTAATTAAACTAGTTTTTGTTTTCCCTTTAAAAAAAAAAGCAAACATCATAAACCTAGAAAACTGCAGTGAGTCATCGACTTTGAAGTCAAGGGTTCTGTACATTCTTAGTTACTAAGCTAACATGCTATGCTCGTTAATATGCTCTGACTCAGGGGTCTGGATTGTCCAGCTAAGAAGAAATGGAGGTCATCTGCTGATTATCCATCACCTGTTGGGAAAGCAAACGTCTTTTTTGTTGGTTTTTTGCATGCTTTAGTTTTGTTGTTCTCTTTTTAAAACCCAGAGTAGCCTTTTATGCAATAATCTTCATTAAACATGCTGATGGTTTATGACGCAGTGTACAAACAAAGAGCAAAAGAATCCGACATAAAACAATTATCAGTAGTAATCTCTCTGAAAAAAGATATACTGGACTTACTTAAAAGTGTTATTTCAAGTGGCTCCCTATAACTTTTTTAAGTAGATGGTAAGTGACATATTTTTGTATTATTTACTCCTTAAATTTAAGCACACCGTACAAAGTGACTTAAACTTAATGTAGTTATGTTCATTTCATGTATGAACCAAGTTAAATCTATGTGAAGTAAAGTTCAGAGAATTAACGCAATACACATTAAAGCAATACAGAATTATTAAGTAAGATCAATTTGATATTTAATACTTGATATTAGTCCTAATTGAGTCCATTGTGTCAAATTCAAGTCATGTTAAATAGACAAGAACTGTTAACACAGGAAGAAAAAGGGCTATCACTTCTCAAAATAGCACTTTATTTAAACTGGTAAATTCATTAAAGTTTGCAATCATACACTGTCTGGGAATGTTGTGGTAAAACCTAACTGGTGACTTTTGACACTGGGTTCAGCAGTTTGTCTTCAGCTTTTTACTATACAGAGTTGAGTCAAGAAAACTTAAAATAGAAAAGTAAACCTGTCGTAGCACATTTTGGCTTTCAGACCATTCAGCTAACTTAAGTTGATGCAAATAACTGATGATTTTTGAGTTATTAAAACATAATCCTATGCACAATTGTGGTATTCCTTTTTTTGAGTGTATAATTCCTGTATTACAGCCCTGTTGGTTAAAATCTATGATTTTAAACAATTTCCTAGAGCTGCCAACCCAGAGTGGGGACTGGAGTGGCCAGCTGCTCTCATACTGATGATCATCTGCTGAATATGGAATATAACTTTTGGTCTATTGATCTCTGCGCAGTCAAATCCATCACAGGTTGCATCAGTCATCCATCCATCCATTTTCTTGCACCCTTGTCCCTTAGTGGGGTCGGGCGGGTTGCTGGTGCCTATCTCCAGCTGACGTTCCGGGCGAGAG
The DNA here is from genome assembly GCA_903067075.1 of Micropoecilia bifurca. Taxonomy (NCBI): domain Eukaryota; kingdom Metazoa; phylum Chordata; class Actinopteri; order Cyprinodontiformes; family Poeciliidae; genus Micropoecilia; species Micropoecilia bifurca. Next base: position 10,538 of record CAEGAF010144088.1, on the reverse strand, counting down.
GCAGGGTACACTCTGGACAGGTTGCCAGTCTGTCGCAGGGCAGTTGCATCAGTCAGTTTAGTTAAATTGAGTTCATTTGCAGTGACAAGATGTTCAACGGGTCAAATTCAAACCAACTGCTTACAATTTTATCCATTCTAACTGATAACAGTCATATTAAATAACTATTACATCCACATTATACTGAAATGATTCCATTGCCATGTGGAATCATTGTGTTAAGAGGAGATTAAGGCTGCAGCATCTGGGAAGTGGCCAATAATTTTAGATGTTCTCACAATTTCATACTTTGTCTTTATTTTCAAGATGACAGTTCACTTCAGAGCCGGTTGTGATCCGAGTTGAACTGTGGAGTCATGAGCAGGTAATAAAGATTTTAATGCAATCAAATGGTTGTGCAAAACAATTGAAATATGAAAAAAAAATCCATTGTGGTAGATTTGTAAAGTGATTTGTCATATGTGTATTATTTGTATTTGCGATGTCCTGTAAAATTGAATACCTTCACCAGCATTATGTATTTATCAAAAGAAATAGAGTATGATTTACTAATCTTTGAAAACCAATATAAGACATATAAATACAAATATTTACTTAATATTTTCATGTATTCCAATTTTTGTTATGAAAAAATGAACAATTTAATTTAATTTGGTTAAGTATTTGTAACTAGATTTGGATGACAAGAAAAAATTTATTGAATTTGTTTTCACAAATATTGTAATTAGTACAATATATCAGATAATTAGTAAGTTAAACTTGAATTCATGGTATTTAAGTTTACTGGATAATGATAATGATGTTAGTGCAAACTGTTAAGAAAATTATGTCAAGTAAATCTCACTCATTCATTTTTTTCAGTCCAGATTATCCTAAACTACTTGTTACTTGAACATGTAGCTGCGAAACCAAAAAGACAAGGGATATTTTCCTAAAATCAGTGCTAAATGGCCATCTTGTCTCATTCTCAGCTTTGTAAATGATTTAAATTTGGGCTAGAAGTAATGTTATAACCTTATTGTGAAAGATTACAATCTATTTATCCAACTGAGCTATGGACTGTGAAAAAAAAAACTAGTGTGAATACAAAGCAAACAAAAACACACATGGTGGAGGACATGTCAGCTCTGCAATGGAAGGTTTGTACCTAGAAACTTCTTTCTGTCAGCATCATTGCTAAGCAACTTGCTTCCCATTGGGAAAGATACAGAACAACACCGGCATATGTCAAGGTCTGTACATCCTGTCAACATTGTTATTGGAGTAGAAATCTCCTAAAATCCTTAGAAAGACACCAAGTCATGAGCAAGAAACAAAGCAGAAATGGCAGAGCTTGTTTGAATGTTTCTGTCAAAAGAGGAACAGGACTTAAAAAGCAGCCTGGTAACAAACCAACCTGTAATGATCACTAACTAGTTGCTGGTTCTGGAACAAAATTGGGTTTGTCACTTTATTTTGTCATATTACAGTCAAAATCAAATCAGTGCATTGGGCTGGCAAATGTCTTTTCCAGATAAAAGTGACCTGCTCAATGTAACTGAAAATAAGTGTGATAACCTTTAATCTCAGCACCTTAGAACTGAATGGTTCTTAGATTTTAGCTCAAAAGTCCAAATTAGATTTTTAGATTCCATCAAAGGTCACAGGGTATACAGTACCTCCATTTATCTTTCATGCTAAAGGATCAGTACTACATTCTTTTGAGAGCTTATTGGTTAAGACCAATTCACAAAGTGCAGCTGTCTAATGTTATAACAAATTTTAATTAAAGATGGATAAACCTATTGTGAAAATAGTACTGTCTGCTTCTGTGGGCTGTCCACAGTGGAACTCCATCTTCTCGTGGTTCAGTATTCAAAGATTTGTCTTTGGAATGTAGCTCCTAATTATTCATGGAAAATTTTCCTATTCACAGAATAGAGCAGATCTAAAATATTCTATACTTATATGAAATGCTACTTCACAAGCTATTCACTGGGATTTGTGAAGCAGCCAATCCATTAATTTAATTAATTTTTTTTGGCACTGATTGGCTGTACGGCCAAAAGTGGAAACACTAAGGACAGTAAATTTTAGCTGTTGTGCGTATTAATACGTATTACAGACCATTTTGTGCTTGAACTACAAAAACAGGCCATTATAATAATTTTTACCTCAGATGTAGATTGTTCACAGATTTTAACTATTTGAGGCTACCAAACTAAATTACTGGAACTGTTACAAGGTTCCTTGTTTTCATGAGGCCATGCGAGACATGTTTCTTTATTGAAACAACATTGTATCTCCATCTCTTACTCTATCCATGCAGATCATTCTCAGAAATAAATGATATTCTGTTTTTTTATGTCATTCTCTGGCAGTTTTATAGCACCACCACTTGGCCCGGCAGAACTACTACAACATTTCCTGCGTGGATGCGCATTTTTTCTTAATCGTTCACTAAAATAAATCTCGCTAATCTCTTGTTGATGGGGCGTAAGAGAGAGAAGACAGAATCTGCATTTAGAGGAAACACAAATCAGAGAGCAGTTTGTTTTATCTGTAAGATGTTTGAATCAAAAAATATTTGTGCAAGAGATATTAAATCTGAGACCAGGGACAAAAGCTTTAGATGAGGAATCCTGTTTAAAATTTGAAAAGGTACATTGTAAAATTTTCAGTATATCCTCAGTTTATTGTGAAATCTATCCAACAAAACATGTCAAATCACTCAGCATCTCCATATCTCAAAAAGCAGGCTTAGAAACACGCCAGAGGAAAATATCCGTACATAAGCTACGACGCTTGCATCACATTTTCTCATTACATTATTTACCCAGAAATTCCTAACGTGACATTTAATTCCTCTTTTTCCAGACACATTCTTGATACACTGTATGAGAAGGCAAGCTTGTTATCGGAAAGCTGTCTGCAGTTATTGACTGCTGCAAAATAAAAAGGTTTCTAAGATGACAATCACAGCAGCAGACAACAAACCGCTGCACAATAGCGTGAACACGGGCTTTAACAGCTTGATCCCACAAACCTCAAATACACCAATCAAACAAATATCCATTTTATATCCAGATTGGGCCCATCTGTGAAGATGTGTGGGGATCTCCAAGAAGATAAAAAAAAGAAAAGATAAAAAAATCAATCTCCACCAATTAACTTGTTCAAGCATAACCAGGATCAGACAGCGTCCGGGTGAATGACCGGTGTTGTCCAGACAACACAGCTTCAGCTCAGCTCATGGAGAGACTCAGAGAAACTGCTGTCAAACGATTTAAATGTTCTCAAGGTTTATTCATTTGTGTTGAATACTATTTTCCATTTGAGGCAGATTTCATTGTATTTTTTTAATAACCGATCTCATGATTATTTCATAGGTGAAGGCCTTGGTTGTTGGAATTTGCATGTTCTCTTTGTGTAAATATAGAAATAAATAAATGGTGGGTTTTTTTCAAAATATCTTGATATAAAAGGACCAAAGTAATTATTTTAGGAAGGGGACAATCTGGCTTTTGGTGTGTCCGCGTGTGCAAGAGTGTGTGTAGTTTTGTATTTGATATATTAATGTAAGGACCATTTTGCTAACAAATATACAAAGATAGAAAGGTATCTTTGTATATTTTTGTATGCGTGTATGTGTGTGTGTGCGTACTTTACATGCTAGAGAACAACTTTTACACAGAGAGGTCATTTGAGGACATTTTACCACTTCTTTTTTTCAGTCCTAACCCTAACCCTAACCCTACTTCACAGTAAGGTGTGAAGTAGGGTTAGGAATAGTCTGGTTTATACCACAACTAGTTTGTATGCTTTGTTTCGTTCAGATGATCTGGGCTCTCAGCTATTGAGAAACAATTTGCTGTGGAGATGTGAACTCTGTTGAGGTTTTAAATTTTACTCAGTACCTTGCATTTGTCCCTGACATATGTAATGGAATGACATATGTTATTGGAAAATGTCTGTTCTGTAGACAACTGTCCTCCACTACGAAGATAGAAGTACTGATTCAAACAAGGCAGATGTTTATCTTAATTCAATATTTAGAATTTGGAAACACGACCAACACGGCCTGAGCGGCTTCATTCACTTTCTCTGCTGCCATTGCTAAAACTACAGGCAGACTACTGTTCTGAAACAACACAGAAAACGTAATTCCTCACAAATTCTCCTTCTGTTCACTGATTGGCTCAGTGGAGAATCTACCAGAGGAACCTAAGTGAAAGGAACCCAGACTGAGTTGTAAGTGAAGGAAGGCAGTGGCCAGGTTAGGATTAAAAACAGACCAGTAATGGTTACGGTTGTGGAAAAATGTCTAATGTCTGAAGTACACCAAACGTGTGTGTGTACGCTTGCTTGTGTGTACTTGTCTATCTATCCTATTTAGGAGTATTTCAGGAATATTTCCTAACCTTCTGATGACTAGTGGGCTTAATGGGACCAAAGCCTGCTAATCATATGGTTGACCGTCTCGTTTAGGGCTGAGCATGAATGCAGCTGGGATGTGAATGTGTAGAAAACACCAGCAGAAAACATTTCGATTCTGTAAATGGCAACTTACATGTGAAATAAATTTGTTGCCATAGTTGGACTGGTGCAACACATGAGAACATTTCTGGGTCTGAGTCTTATTAGCCATGTCACATAACCTAACAGTGAAACTCGTCCTCTTCCTTCTGGAAGCTGGAGGTGCATTCTGGGATTTATAGTTCGGTTTTTCCCTGTATGTAGTTCAGTCCTGTATGTCTGAAACATGTCTTGCCTCTTTTTGTGTCAAAACGTTTGTCTCATTAAAATACATTTTCAGACATCAAACAGGTGGTTTGGCTTTTTGTTTTCTTTAACTAAAGAACAGTAGCAGCCATTACTAAGAGCAATCACATTTGCCTCATTGAGTCTACCTGTTTAACTGTGGAGCTAACTATTGTCTGCGAGTGTGTGTGTGTGTGTGTGTGTGTGTGTGTGTGTGTGTGTGTGTGTGTGTGTGTGTGTGTGTGTGTGTGTGTGTGTATGCTGCCAGCCTGAATCTGCTCATCGGTGCTTCTAGTTCTGTCTGACTGCAGATCGCTCCAAGCACTGCATGCCTGACTGCTACTTTATAAAACAATACAATTATTAAGCCAAATCTACGGTAGCCGACAGGTGTAAATGCACAGCAACAGAGAAAACATGCAAACAAAAAAAAAGACACACGCACAAATGAAATGTAGCAAACAAAAAACAGAGACGCAAACAAATGAAATGCAGCAAGGCTTAGCTTTAATCAGTCAAACCCATTTGCTCAGGAATAAATGAATACTTTAGTGAACCAAAAAATTGAACAGCTATTACCTGTGTTCCACCTCCAGTCATAAGGGAAAACTATTGGGAGTTTTTAAAACAATCTGCCAGGAGACCTGGGTTCTCTCTCGGTGTGCCGAACCTGGAGCTCCGGCCAGCTGACAGCTGGCGGGGAGCTGGATGTTAATGTAGCGGGAACAGACAGGTCTGAAAACGTCGGAGTAATATTGTAATTAAGTGATTTATTGACAAACTGACCAGATATTTCTGATCTATACATCTACGTTCTCGCCTAAAAACATAGTAAAAAAAACCATTTTGTGTAATTTTAAGTGTAATACAACACTTGTGGAGCACTTCCGGTTTTCAGCACTTTTAGTTTACATCTTTTCTTTTGTTTGCTGCATTTCAGTTGTTCGACTCTCTTTTTTGTTTGTGTCTCTCTTTTGTGTTTGCTGCATTTCATTTGTGCGCGTGTCTTTTTTTGTTTGCATGTTTTCTCTGTTGCTGGGCATTTGAACCTGTCGGCCACTGTACAAATCAAAGGCAAACTGGTTGAGTCTTGCAAAATCATTAATTACCAAACGTCCCTTTGTTTGGGATTTTATCCAAAAACTTTACTTGCCTGTAAAAGGAAAGGACTCCATGTGCATGTTATCTGATGGCACAGCGGAAAACACTATTGGTGTGTTCAAGTTGTGCTAAAAGGAGTTAGTCTATCAGTGAAGAAATTCAAGTCTAAATTAACATCTGAATGCTAAACATGTATCAGCAATTGAAAATGTTGCTTATTTTGCTGATATCCAGCTCTGGAAAAAATTAAGAGCCCACTGCAGTGAAGCCCACTGGAAACCTCCTAGTTATTCCACCAAATATTATTTCTGAACTCTTCTAGAGTTCAAACATTAGTATCATTGCTTCTAAATGAATATCAACTTGTGTACTTTGCATTATTTGAGTTCTGGAAGCACTGCGTCTTTTTCATTCTTCTGCTATTTTGACCTTTTCTCATTTTCTGCAAATAAATAAAAAAAATGTACTTTGAGTTTCAAAGACATGTCAGTAGTTCATAGAATAAAAGAATAATGTTCATTTTACTCAAACATATATCAACTGTTGTGATCTGTGTTTCTGTGTGTTTATTTTTGAGTTTTCTCTGTGATCCAGTTCCCTGTTCCCTCTGTCTCTGCGTCTTCCCTGTTGATTGTCTCCCAGGTGTGTCTCGTTCCCCTGATTACCCCATGTGTATTTAGTCTCCCCTGTTGTCTGTGTTCCTCGTTGGGTCCCCGTCAAAGTGTCGTGTTAGCTCCCCAGTTGAACTGTAAAGTCCTGGTCTGCTAAGCACTTCGTGTCAGTCCTTGGTTAAGTCTGTTGCTAACGGTGCTGAGCCTCTGTGTTCCCTGCTCTGCCATGCTGCCTGCTTGTTTGGACTGTGAGCTACAATAAATTCACCATTTTCATCATCATACCTGGGTCTCAGCGTCTCTCACCACCTACAACCACTGTTCCTGACATCAATAAAGAGTAAAATCTTAGTAACTCATAATTTTTTTTCAGAGCTGCAAGGCTTCCAATTAAAATTATTCATTCATTAATCACAGACCCTGCAGTTAACTCAATTTAACATTTTAGTCGAATCCTACCTCAAATATCACTTTGTATTGTGGCAAAGTGTAGAAATGTTTAAGCCGTCTGAACAGTTGAACGCAGCAGAGACTCAAATCTGCAAATGAATCAGAGGTGTGGTGGCTTTTCCGTTTCCGTCAGGCTCCAACATATCTACTGAGCGCTACTCTGGCCACGTTCAGTGGTAGCACATTCGTTCGCTATATTACACAATGGTGCACACGGGCTAACGGTAAGAGATGTAATATTAGAATGTGTTATGGAAAGTCTAAGTGTTCCTGTCTTCCCTCCAGTGCTGTTGATTCAAACCTCCATCTGGATCCTCTCCACCTGCAGCACAATGGAACCATAGCTTTACATTCAGCCTTCAAGCTGGCAGCACTCTATACCATTTTGTATTAAAAAATAAACACACCTACAGCTGATGACAGCAGGGGGTCCAAGAATGTTTGTTCAACAGAATCCATGCAACCGGCTGGATATCTCTGCATTGATGCCTTTGTGGGTTTTTGGGTTTTTTTCTCCTATGACACACAGACATGTTTAGCAGGCGACCGGTTAAACAGGAATTATTCGCCGTGCACATGCAGTGGGCCTCCGTCGGGACAACGCGCGGCGGTGAGAGGCGCCCGCTCCTGTCGAGACCAAAGTCTGAGAGAAGTGAAGAAAAGAAAAAAGAAGAATGAATTGATGTTATTGTAGTTCAAAGTTCATGCCAGATAAAACACATATCACTGTTTCAGTCTCTTTGCTTTTAAGTAGATTAATCGCCCCGCTTCCTTTTGTTTGACAGCCTGAACCGAATGAAAGCCTTAAGCCTCTGCCTCCGCCACGCTGTCTGAATCTGAATGCTGGGAGAAAAGAAAACACACGCAACCTACACTCTACTGCACGTTTTCACCTTCTCTCCATGGATTCATATACATTAATAATTAGCCATATGTGCCAGAGCAGCACACATTCCTGCTGAAGCTTCTTAATGGCCTCTAGTTGGTGTTTCCTGCCCATTCGGATCTAGTTAATGACCATCCCGCTCACCACCACTTCTAGTAAATCATTTGGGTTCTTTAATGGGAAGAACATTTGCACATCCACAGATATCATCTGATGAGGCAAAGTGATGGGACTTAGAATTCAAGGCTGGTTTGTAGAAACTGGCAGCAGAAGGAAGTTAAAAATACTGGAACAGCTGCTGCGTTTCATCACTGCCAGCTTCAGAACCTGATAGGTTACGGTGCAAATTCCACAAAGTCTGAGATTTTGGGCTATGTTGACATGGTGGCATCTTGGGATCTTTAGAGTGTGAAGGTCGCTTGATGACAGAGAACGGATTGCAGGTTGAGATGATTTAGGGTTTTTTTTTCCTGCTGGAAGCAACTATTAGAATGGTAGACTGTAAAGGAATGAAGATGCAACAATAATCAGGTAACCTGAGGAACAGGCTGAGTGATGAAGGATCTTTTTCTGTTTGCATCTACTCAATGCGACTGAACTTGGTTCAAAAGGTTTTATCTAGTGTGTATCAGCCCCGTTTTTTCTCTAGTCTCAGGTTCTGATTGAGGCACGTCAGGCTGAAAATGTGACGTCTGAAGACAATGTTATTTATTCATTTATAGATGTCACAGGTTCAAACTACATATTTAGTTGCGAGCTAAATGTCTACTTTACAAACAAATTTTATTTGTTTGTAAACCAAGTTACAAGTTAAATATTTTCCTAGCAGCCTACATATTTAGTGTCAAGCCGAATACTTGGTGACCTAAATATTTAGCTAATATTCTAATTAATTTACCGATAACTAGAATTGGACTATCAAAAGAAGGGTTGGGCTTTTACAGGCCTCTATATAAACTCCTGGTGCCGTCAGTGGTGCTGTAGATTCATTGGTAAGTATCTGTGTTGCCAGTAAAGAAACTAGTCCTGTTTTACATTGAAAGTTACTGAAATATATCTGTTCCCTTGAGAGGAAAAAACTGATGCAGAAACATGAGCAACAACCAAATCACTCACACTATCAGGAATTTACATCGACGTTCGCAAGACCAGGGTGTTATTTTGATAGTCTACTTTCGGTAACAAGTAAGGGAATTTGCGTATTAGCTAATATTTAGCTCCCAGCTCAATATTTAGGTTGAATATTTATCCTATTTAGCTTGTTAACTAAATTGAGTTTGATGCTCAATATTTAGCCTTAAACTAAATCTGCTTGAACCTATGCTATTTTAGAGTGCAACATGTTTAGATATTTAGCTAGTTAGCCAGCTGATACTAATTTCAACCCTAAGCAAATCGTTTACAAGCCTGAATGAACTGGGCTGCTGCCATGGTGTCTTTAGCCTGTTGCTAGCAAAGGCTGCACTGTTAGCTTTAGTGTTAGCAGAGGGATCATTGCAGGATTTTATTTTATAAAACCTTTTGTGAAACCTGAAAGAAAGAGCTGAACAAACATCATCTGACGACTGCTTGCTTGCATTTGAGTAAATTATAGCTACACCTGTTTTCTTTTGTCCTACATAAGAAACTAGTTGTCATAGCAACCTCTGTGCATTTCATATTATCCCTGCATAACATTACAGAGAAAGTAAGCTAAGGGTTTTTATTTATTTTTTTATTTTTATTATTATTCCTCAACTTTGAGGAATAAAACTCTGCTCCTGTGCAACGCCCGGCAACATGTGTTGCTCATGTAGGCAGGGACATGTTGCCACTGAGACTCTGGGGTTGCTGACTGACAGCTCAATGAAAAGAGAGCCAGGTTGGAAGGAAACAACTTCTACTCTTTGTAAATTTTAAGCAGTCTGTCAGTGAAAAGTCAGTCAGGTGGAAAGTAATAACTAAACCTCTGGGAAGCAGTGTCTTGTAAGGTCTCAGTCCCGTTAAGCTGTTTTTGTCACATTACAGCCACAAACCACAAAGAGTTTTACTAGGATTTTCTATAAAACAAAAACATGACAGATGGCATATGTGCTTTTCTATTCTTTTCGGTTCATGTACCATACTGTGGCCTCCTCTCTCTCTACCTTTGTCACTTCCTGTTAATTCATGGTTCAAACCACATTTGAATGGGCAAACTCTGTCTGTGCAAAGAAAACCCAGATGTAGCTCTTTGTTTTGTTTCAGAAATACAGACCCATTCAATAAATTCAAACATTTTTTAAAAATTAATTTACTTTAGAAAATTTGTCACCAAGTGAAACACATTACATGGATGTTTGGAAGCCTTTATTATGATTATTTTCCACTCAATGAATGAAAATGTGATTAAGAATGAGAGTACATGAGACCAATAAAAACATATTTTTCAAAGCTGAACTACTTAATAAAAAAAGTTTGATATCCAGTGGTGTTTCTCATAGAAAAGTAGACTCTCCCCTGTTAAAATAAAAGAAATCACTGTAAAGTTTCCATAACCATAGCCTCCCAGTTCCACCTGGAGGCTCCTACTCACACCCTGATGACAAAATCTTTTGATTTTAAAACTATGTAGAAAAAGATTTTTCTTGGGCGCTTTCCACTGCTCTAGCTCCGTTTTTAATTCACTGTAAAATCATGCAAATTCGGGCTGCACAGTGGCGCAGTTGGTAGAGCTGCCGCCTTGCAGCAAGAAGGTTCTGGGTTCGATTCCCGGCCCCGGCCTTTCTGCA
>CAEGAF010144081.1:0-18960 GCA_903067075.1 Micropoecilia bifurca | reverse complement strand
GTGTGTGTGTGTGTGTGTGTGTGTGTGTGTGTGTGTGTGTGTGTGTGTGTGTGTGTGTGTGTGTGTGTGTTGCTCCTCCAGCTGACATACAAGCAGAACCAGACGGTTGGATCCAGCCTTTACCACCTGATGCCAGAAACCATCGACACGCAGTTTGTCCGGCAGCAGACAGAGATGCTGAGTGAGGTACTACGTACTACTTCCTGTCTGCTCTCCTCCAATTCCTGTCTGTTCTCCTCCACTTCCTGTCTGTTCCCCTCCACTTCCTGTCTGCTCCCCTCCACTTCCTGTCTGTTCCCCTCCACTTCCTGTCTGCTCTCTTCCACATCCTGTCTGCTCCCCTCCACTTCAAGTCTCTTCCCCTCCACTTCCTGTCTCCCCCCTCCACTTCTTGTCTGCTCCCCTCCACTTCCTGTCTGCTCTCCTCCACTTCCTGTCTGCTCTCCTCCACTTCCTGTCTGCTCCCCTCCACTTCCTCTCTGCTCCGTAATACTTCCTGTCTGCTCCCCTCCACTTCCTGTCTGCTCTGTTATACTTCCTGTCTGCTCTCCTCCACTTCCTGTCTGCTCCCCTCCACTTCCTGTCTGGTCTCATCCACTTCCTGTCTGCTCTCCTCCACTTCCTGTCTGCTCCCCTCCACATCCTGGCTGCTCCATTCCATTTCCTGTCTGCCCCGTTATACTCCCTGTCTACTCCCCTCCACTTCCTGTCTGCTTTGTTATACTTCCTGTCTGCTCCTCTCCACTTCCTGTCTGCTCCCCTCCACTTCCTGTCTGCTCCCCTCCATTTCCTGTCTGCTCTCCTTCACTTCTTGTCTGCTCTCCTCCACTTTCTGTCTTTAAGCTCTAGCTCTCTCTGCTCTGATGTTGCTGGTTAACCTTCATGATTGACTCTCTCTGGTTTCTCTTTGCTTCCTGACCAGGTGAAGTACAAATCAGACGGGATGAAGGATCTGAGCTTCAGCCTTTTCTCTCTGCTTCCTGAGACTCTGGACAGTCAGAGAGCCAAAGAGCTGCTGGAGCTGCAGAGCCAGGTGGGAACATCACCTCCTCTTAACCGACATCCAGAGGAAACTCATCGTTCCTCACAGCTGAAGGCTTTAAACCTGCTAATGGCTCAGCTCTGTTTTAGTCTGAGGCAACAGGATCCAGATGGTTCATAGGAGAACTGTTGAGCTGAAACTGTTTTTACTCTTCAGACCAAATACAAAGAGGCCAGTAAGAAGCTGAGTTCATCGTCTCTGTACCACCGACTGCCTGAAACTCTGGAAACGCAACACGCCAAGGAGGCGACGCGGCTGCAGAGCCAGGTACGACGGCAGAGACTCAGTCTGCAGCTCCTGATGATAAGTTGGGTTATCTGTAGAACTTTGGGTTGAATTAAATGATTAAAGGGATCAGCTGCTTGATGATGTTGGATAACTTCGTCTGTTTTAGCTGCTTTATAAAGAAGGAGTGAAGAAGGAGCTGCAGTGTCCCGTTTACCACCAGCTTCCTGAAACTCTGGAGACGCAGTTCGCCCGCGAGGTCGGCCACATGCAGAGCCAGGTACGAGCGAGCAGAGGGGGAGGAGCTTAAAGTCACCTGGTTAGGGACGGTGCACCCTTATGCCCTAACCAAAGTATTGTAAATGCTGCACCATGGCGGAATCTGCTGCCGAAGGGTAGGGAAGAGGAACATGGCCATCCTCCGGCATTTGAATGAGGAATCGGGAATCAGTTTTAGCCATTCGGGTGGATGTGCAGTGTTGTTCTGGACACACCGGGGGCGCTCTTGTCTTGGTTTTTGAAGGAGTGGGTGTTTCCTTGGGGCAGAGTATGTGTCTGTGTAGCCGTTCGGACTCATTGTTTCCATACGGATGGAGGGTGAATAGGAACTAATTTCCATTGGCTGTATTGAGGTGGGGGTGTGATTTTTTTGTGGTGGGAGGGGTCCTGAGGGTGGTTTCAGCCATATGTGAGCATCGAGAAATGCTCCTGTATGTCGCGAGAACCGATCGGGGGTATTGACCTGGGGTTATCGGGGTAGGGTTTGTCAGCCAAAAGTGAGCATCAAGGAATGCTTCCGTATGTCTACGAGTGTAATCCAGCCTGCCAAAACCTGAGGGAGCGTAGGTCGGGAGAGGGTGACTTTTGGCGTGGTGGGGGAGGTTCCCGGGAATAAAAGAGGACCACGTTTGCCATAATGAACCCTTTGGTTAAGGAGCTATGGGCCAGCCATAAGTGAGCATCAGGGAATGCTGCCATATGTCGACAGGCCCTAATGTGTGTAGGGTTGGGTTTTCGGTCCCCGGACGTACCAGAGCCGCAGGGTTTGGAACAGAGGTCGGACGGGACCCGGGTGACGAACGCCTGGGGTCCGAGGGCGCCTCTGGCTGCCTGGATTCCAGAGAACCGGGTCAGCCAAAAGCGTCGCCTGACTGCTCTCTGACCAAGGAGGTAGGAACCCGAGATGGAATCTAGACTGGCTGATATTTTTCAAGATCTAGGGTTAAGGGGCTAGGGTTGGGTTTTCGGTCCCCCGAGGTCCCAGAGCCGCGGGGTTCGAAACAGTGGTCGGGCGGGGTCCGGGTGACGAAAGCCTGGGGTCCTGTGGCGCCTCGGGCGGCCCAGATTCCGGAGAACCGGGTCAGCCAAAAGTGAGCATCAGGTAATGCTGCCGTATGTCTATAAGTGTGATCCAGCATAAAAAAAACCTGTGGGACCGAAAGTGGGGCGCGGGTGTCATTTGGGCCAGTGGGGGAGGTTCCTGGGAAGAAAGGGGGAGCGCATTTGCCATCCGGAACCCTTTGGTTAAGGAGCTATAGGCCAGCCATAAGGGAGCCTATGGGAGCTGCCGGATGTCTGCAGGCTGCAAGGTCAAGCGCAAAAGATCACGGATGGCATCCAGGTCTGGACATTTGGGATCATGGGTTGCTGCTTCCAAATGGTTGCCTTACCAGGGGCACAGACATAAGGAGACTTCCAGGGACTCCACCCAAATGTCTGAGCGTCATCCCGGGTTCGGGTGCCTACCCCGGGCTGGACTTCCAACCATTTGGTGGAAATGTCCTGCCGTTTGGCCGAACGGGACTTGTGCCATTTCCACAGTCCCCTGCCATATGGAGACATCCAGGGGCTCCACTCAAATGTCTGAGCATCTCCCTGGTCTGATGCCCCGACCCGGGCAAAGAAGCTCCATGACACCCCCCTGCTGAACCTCGGTTCTCCAGTTCTAGAGACCCATTCAGGGGTATTTTTGACAACTTTTAGCGGGCTTGAGGGTGTCCGAATCTCGGGTAGGGTCTAGCCATTTGGTGGAACGGTCCGGCCTTTTGGTGGAACGGGAACTGGCGCCAAAAAAAAGGCTTGAGCAGCTTGTGGGAAACGTACCCATGTTGCCGGGGTCGTGCCGCAGTAGATTGACCGCAAGACTACTCGAGCCATACCGGTAACCTTTGCTCATAGTTCTTATGACCTCATGGCAAGTGATGTAAACATGGAGGATCATCCAGGCAGGTCTGGACGTCCAGGATCATTGGATCATTGGGTTTTGCTTCCAAATGGCTGTGCATCCTGCAGCAAAAGCAAGGTGTTTTTATGTAAATGTCAAAAGCGGCTCCAGCAACGGTGGCTCAATTAGACTTACATTCAGTACCAGCTGAAAGCACAGCTGGAACTTCTCAGTGTGGTAGACAACCACAAATATGACCCCTGTAGCTTAGAGGCTTTGTTGCCAGCTCCTCACCATCGTCACCCTGAGATTTGAACCCCGACAATCACGTGGCAGCCATTCATTATAAGTGGGGCGTCTTAAGCCGCTGCACCACTGAAGCCATGGGGGTTATATTTGCTCATAGTGCTTATGACCTCATGGCAAGTAATGTAGACACTGATCCGGGATCATTGTGTGATGTTTCCAAATGGCTGCCTTACAAGGGGCACAAACATGAGGAGACTACCGAAAAGGATGTCCATATGTCTAGAGACTCACTATGTCCCAAATGCCTTCTTATGTCTTTTGTTGGCCAAAAAGATAGAAAAGGCTTCTGCAGCCAGCGGGAAGCGAACCCGGGACTCTGGAGCGGAGAGTAGGCAGCTTAACCACAAAACTACAGGAGCCATGCGGGTGTACTAGGCTCCTGGTACTTTTGGCTTCTAAGCTACGGAGGCAAAAGAGGACGAAGAGTTCTGTCCGCAAACGGGCCGCGATCCTTGGCCTCCAGGGAGGGAGTGCGGCTACAGGCCCACTTTGCAAACAGAGATAGTGTGGTAGCACTTACGAGGGCTTATGAGGGCAGGGGGGCCACCCAGACACTCGGAGGCATGAGGCGGTGCTGCCTGATGTCAGCCAGGGCAACACCGGGCAGCATCCCTGGGTTACAGGAGCATTCGCCACTGGGAAGCGTCCCGGCCTTTCTGGAGCAGTAGCCACAGGGCAGCAGAGAGCGATGCGCCCAAATGTCCTGCGCCACCTGGTGTCAATTGCCGGGATATACCGTAAAGGTAGCCATACGGCAGCATTCGGAAAAATTTCAGTGTTTTTGAGCAACTTTGCAAATTTTGGGTTTTTTAGGAATTGAGTACTCCAGGTCGAGCTCTTTTGTTTACCCCCGGTCCTGCTGGACCATGAGCTTTGGTTCAGCCGCAACAATTTTTCAAAGTGGGCCCAAAATGCTGCCGGATGGCGGGTTAGGGCTCGTTGCCCCTAATCACAGTTAGGAGCAAACAGAGGGGGAGGAGCTTAAAGTCAGCTGGTTACAGGTACGCGCAAACAGAGGGGGAGGAGCTTAAGGTCACCTGGTTACAGCTACAGGCAAACAGAGGGGGAGGAGCTTAAGGTCACCTGGTTACTGACAAACTAACATCCAGCAGGAACACAGGAAAGTTCAACATTTAGTATAAATGTTTTTATACAGATTTAAATAAACCTTTAACTTATGGTAAAAATCTGAATCTTTTCAGGAACAAAGATCAACAAACAAAGAAAATGAAACACCAAATAAACCTAAATATGCTTTAATACACAGTGGAAACTGTCTTAGGTTTTATGGATCAGAAAATGTATCTTTTGATTTTAAATTTCTATTTGCTGTTGCATCTTTTTCTGATCCAAACTGGTAAAACCCCTCTGCTCTTCATAAAATTATGGAATATTTCATTTGTTTCTGACTAAAATTTAAGAATTTTTTTCAGAAGTTGTTTTGTTTTAAGGTTTAGTTCCATCATTGGGCATGAAATTAAAATAAGAAACAATAATGAGGGAGGAAAAGAGAGAAAACATCTTCAGGATGACAGCTGGTCCTGCAAATAATAATAATGTCTCTGACTGCAGCACAGATACACAGCCAAGGGGAAGCAGCTTCTCTCTCAGAGCGTTTTCTCTCAGCTGCCAGAAACCAGCGACATCAAGTCGGCCAAAGCTGCTTCAGAGCTGCAGAGCGAGGTGAGAGCAGAAACCTCTGGATCCTCTTCATCACAGCATCAGCTCTTCATCGTCAGCTCTTCATCACAACGCTGTGTTGAAGAGCTGATGATGAAGAGCTAAGGATGAAGAGCTGATGCTGTGATGAAGAGCTGATGATGAAGAGCTGACGCTGCTGCAAGTTCAGACGGTTCATCTCTGTTCCAGGTCAAGTACAGGTCCTCTGGCCGGCAGCAGGACGGCAGCAGCTTCTTCTCTGTGATGCCAGAAACTCTAGAGACTCAACAGGCCAAGCAGGTTTCTGAGATGCAGAGCCAGGTACACACACACACACACACACACACACACACACACACACACACACACACACACACACACACACACACACACACACAGGTACACTTAGAGAGGCTAACTAGCCCTCATATCTTAGCCTTAGAGGAAGCTGCAGTACCCAGAGAGAAACTTCTTGTTCTGGTTTTACAGTAATTTGTTGCTGACTCAGCTGTCTTACTATAACTTATCATTTTTATCAGCTTCCATAACGAGATGTTTAATTTTAAGCTGTGACTCTAAAGCAGCCGGTGATGCTGGATGGACCAGCTGCTGCCTGAGTTTCCTGCTGTTTCTTACCGGCTGCTTGTCGTCTGTCAGGTCAAATATAAATCAGACCTGAAGCAGCTGCAGTCCAGTTTGTTCTCCAGCCTTCCTGAGACGCTACAGACCCAACGGGCCAAAGAAGTGACTGACCTGCAGAGCCAGGTGAGCAGCTGGTCGGTCTGCAGGTAAAACAGCAGAGAGTGAAAATAGAAAGATATGATTATATCATCTGGATGAACCAGATGATGAAATGACATCATCATGTTTTAGAGATCAGAGGAATTTATCAACAACATCAAACTAATTCTTTAATCTTGTCAACTTTTCCTTTTTTCATGTTCATGTTTGTAGCTGAAAACTCTTATATTCATTGTCATATCTAAATAGAGAAATATGTTAAAAAGTGTAAGAAAGCATCAGAATAAGCTACAGTTAATATCCAGGAAAAATTCATAACATGATGTCATAAAATGAAGGATTATGTTGTGATTCTAGTCAAAGGAAGAATGTTTAGCATTGAGGAAACATGAAGACTCAGCAGACCAACACCCTGTGGAGAGATTTAAAAGACATTTACTGTAAACTATCAGATCATTATTATAAATACAAACATGCCAGCATCAAGTAAATGCTGGACTTTCTGTTCTGGTTCTGAGAAACAGATTCCTTCCAATTATTCACTAGAATAACTTTATTTATATTAGCTCAGTTATTTCTCCTCATAATCAGCTGTCATGGTTTAACGAAGAAGAGGCCTTACTTCTTATACATTAAAATAAATACTTAGAGATTATCGGTTCATCTGGAGTTTTTCATGACATGTTTTTTTCCTTAAATGTACAGAATCTCACAGCTTTTATGATTTATTTAATGCTAGAGACATTCATTAGATGAGCTCAGTGTCATCTTGTTGCTGCTGCAGGTGAAGTATAAGGAGGGCAGTCAGAAGGATTCATCTCCTCTGTACCAGCAGCTCTGTGAGACACCAGAGACGCAGCTGAGCCAGCAAGTGATGGAGGTGCAGAGCGAGGTGGGAACCAGAAACCTGCTGAGGCTCTCTGTCTCTCTGTCTCTCTGTCTCTCTGTCTCTCTTCCTCTCTGTCTCTCTGCCCCTCTTCCTCCCTTCTTCTCTTCTTCTCTTCCTCTCTGTCTCTCTTCCTCTCTCCTCTCTGTCTCTCTACCTCTCTTTCTCTCTGTCTCTCTTCCTCTGTCTCTATTCCTCTCTGTCTCTCTTCCTCTCTGTCTCTGTCTTTCTGTCTCTCTTCCTCTCTGTGTCTCTTCCTCTCTCCTCTCTTCCTCTCTGTCTCTCTGCCCCTCTTCCTCCCTTCTTCTCTTCTTCTCTTCCTCTCTGTCTCTCTTCCTCTCTCCTCTCTGTCTCTCTACCTCTTTCTCTCTGTCTCTCTTCCTCTCTCCTCTCTTCCTCTCTGTCTCTCTGTCTCTCTTCCTCTCTGTCTCTCTGTCTCTCTGCTCAGCTGTTCTTGTACTGCAGGTGAAGTACAGGAAGGACCTGGATGATCTGCCCTGCTCTCTGTTCTCCCTGCTGCCTGAAACTCTGCAGACGCAGTTTGTTAAAGAAATGACTGAGACGCACAGTGAGGTGAAAACATGCAGCTCAACATCAGATAAGATTTAAAAATACATTTTAATCTCCAAACATGCTGACGTCTGATTGGTCTGCCGCTGATAAATCTGACCAATGAAGTCAGAGATCGCTCCAGCAGCAGATAGAGGTCAGAGGTCAGAGGTGATAAGGAGGCTGACTGGTCCGTCTCTCCTGTCAGGTGAAGTACAAGCAGGCGGCGAAGGATCAGGCGGCGTCGCCTCTTTACTCGTCGCTGCCTGAGACCCTGGAGACGCGACGCGCTGGAGAGGCTGCAGCTCTGCAGAGCCAGGCGAGTTTCTGTCCCTCCAGTCTGACTCCACCAGCTGATAAACGGACTGACCGCGTCGCTCTGGACCTTCATCTCAACAGAACAAATACTCCCAAGAAGGAAAGAAGGAGATGAGCTGCCCACTGTACGCCCAGCTGGCTGAAACGGCTGAAACTCAGTTTGCCAGAGAGATGACAGAAATCCAGAGTGAGGTACGGTTCAGACCTTCATCCTGCTGATCAGGTTTCAGTTTGGTTACGATCCGGTCTGGAGGTCGTGACCTTCAGCCAGAAGAGGTGGACTGATCTCACCAGAGATGGACGGATCTCTGACGGTTCTGGAGATGATGGAGGTCAGAATGATTCCAGACCTCCATCTGTGGTTCTGGATCCAAACAGCTGAAATGTTCCTCCTGCAGCTTGTTGGACTTTGAGGGTGAAAACGTGTTTGGTTCTGTGTAAACGGACCTGAGTTTGTTTCCGGGTCCAGGACCCAGAATGAGCTGCAGGTTGAGGAGCCTCCAGGTTTCCCTTCTGGCTCTAATGTCCACATTTTGACATTTGCTACTTCCTGAACAGTGATGTAGTTTAAAGATGTTCAGCAGCTGATAGATAAAATATTTTTCTGGTTTTGAATCTCCAGGTCAAATATAAGGAAGGAGGGAAGAAGGTCCAGACGCTCAGCGTTTACTCTCAGCTCCCAGAAACCAACGAAACCCAGTTTGCTAAAAGCGTCTCTGAAATCCAAAGTGAGGTAAAACCAAAGGTTTCCTGAGACCAGAGTCTGAAGCTGAAATGTGTGTCTGTCTCTTTAAATCCTGCTGTCGCGTTTCAGGTGAAATATAAAGAGTCAGGGAAAAAACAGACGTCCAGCAGTTTGTACTCGAAGCTTCCTGAGACTCTGGAGACGCAGCATGTTAAAGACGCTACGCAGCTGCAGAGCCAGGTGCAAATCTTCATCACTCCTCTTCATCACTCGTCTTCCTCTCTGACTTCGGTTTATGTTTCCAGGTGAAGTACAAGCAGCCGCTCGGCGTCTCCCTGTTCCACCGCCTGCCTGAGACGACGGAGACGCGGCTGGCCAAAGAGCTGAGAGACGTCTACAGCCAGGTAAGCCCCCAGCCGGGCCGCCGTGGCGTCGCCATGGAGACGCTGCAGTCAGCTGTGATTGGTTGATTCCCTCAGGTGAAGTACAGAGAGGAGGGGCAGAAGGAGATGAGCAGGAGCCTTTACTCCCGTCTCCCGGAGACGGAGGAGACGCAGAGAGCAAGAGAGACGGCTGAGGTCCAGAGCCTGGTGAGGACGGACCCTGAACGCATCACAGCGTCTGTCTGTCTGTCTGTCTGTCTGTCTGTCTGTATGTCTGTCTGTCTGTCTGTCTGTCTGTCTGTCCGTCTGTCTGTCAGTTCACACTTTTTAATTTTCATATTTACATCTGGATTTAAAAAGTCTACAGAAGTTGATGGATGAAATGTTTTAAATTTTGACATAAAAAATGTTTTTCAGCATTAATAGTTAATGAATCATTGCAATTCATTTTATCTTTCAGGTTTAGTTTTGATTTGTGTCCTCATATAGTCGATATCAGAGTTTTATTAAATATATTTATGTTATTTTTCTGTGTCCTAGTCAAAGTACAGGAAGGACGTGGAGGATCTGCCCTGCTCTCTGTTCTCTCTGCTGCCTGAAACTCTGCAGACGCAGTTTGTTAAAGAAATGGCCGAGACGCACAGCGAGGTGAGAGAGAAAAGTTTTTATTCATGTTTTTACTTTATGTGTTAATTTTAGATTCATGTCTTTTTGTTTCCCAGACAAAGTTTAGTGACAGAATAACTTGTAAACTCACGCTCCATATATCTGTGTTAGTTTCACTTCATGTAGAGCCTGAATATTTTCTCTGGATCGTTTATCTAATGTTTTCTGGAAGCGGCTGAACGTCTCTGTCCGTCTGCAGGTTAAATACCGGGAGGCCAGCAGGACGGACATCAGCCGCGCTCTGTTCCACCAGCTCCCCGACACGCTGGAGACGCAGCGAGTTAAAGACGTTACTGAGCTGCAGAGCGAGGTGAACACATGAATTATTCACCCCTCCACTTTTCAGCCCTGCATATTTCAGCATCAAACATCAGAGCGACTCGTCTCGTCATCCTGCAGAGCTCAGCTGTTCTCTGGTTTACAAACAAAGTTCAGATTCAAAGTGAAGCTGGAGCTGCAGACAAACTTTAACGTCAGAATCATTAGGTTTCTCTACAGTTTGTGAGAAGAACTGAACCAGAACAGAACATCTGGAGCTTTAATGTATTAAAAACCTGATTCTGGAAAAAAACAGAAGCAAACAGAGAAATAACCTGAAAAATCCAACTGTAAACTGTTGCAGTTTCATGGATTAACAAATAATTCCTGACTCGTCTGGGTTTAATACAGAGTACAGCTGAGAATCATGTCCAGCATGATGTCAGCTCCCTGTGGAGGTCAGAGGTCAGCTCCCTGTGGAGCTCCATGTCAAACCGTTTCATTTAAATGGATCCAGTTTGGTTCCTCTAAGTCAGTAAAGGCGTTTAGTTAAAGTCCAGATCTTAACGGACTCGGCTGGTGACCTTCTGTTTGTGCTGCAGAATAAATACAAGCAGAGCGGCAAGAAGTTCCTGTCGTCTAGTTTCTACGCTCAGCTGCCCCAGACTGCAGAGACGGAGCTCGCCGCCAAGATGGCCGCCCTGCTGAGCGAGGTGAAAGGTCACATCCTGGTTTGCTGGGTGGAAACGGTTCCTGTGATCTTCCTGACTCTCTGCATCGTTTCGTCTTTTCCTGCAGAACAAATACAAAGAGGACGGCATGAAGAGCCGCAGCCACAGCCTCTACTGCCAGCTGCCAGAAACCAGCCAGATCAACTTCGCCAAAGCTGTGTCTGAGCTGCAGAGCGAGGTGAGGACAGCTGAGCCCGGTTCCGGTCCAAACACACTTCCTGTCTGAACCTTTGGCTGATGATGGTTTGTTCAGGTTAAATACAGGGAGGCCAGCAGGAAGGAGGCGGGTCGGAGCCGGTACCACGAGCTGACAGAGACTCTGGAGACGCAGCACGCGAAGGCAGCAACCGAGCTGCAGAGCCAGGTGAGGAGCCAGGACCGGTACTGGTCCAAACAGATACACAGGAGGTACGAATCTGAGGACCGGTACCGGTCCAAACCGAGGTACGGAGCGAGGACCGGTACTGGTCCATACCAAGGTACGGAGCCAGGACCGGTACCGGTCCAAACAAGCCGAACCTCCTGAGGTTCTGATCTGGAGCCAAACTCATCAACCTGAAAACGTTTATTCAGCTCAGTGCTGCACTGTTGGATCCAGGTCATAATTTCTGTTTGATGAGGAGAAAAGGTCAAAGGTCGTTCTTTCCCCTCCATTTTGACCCTTGATCTAAACCGTGTCTGATCCAAACTGCAGCTCCTCCTCATCCGGTGAGACCTAAAGCCTCGGATGGTTCTGATGTTTGGTTGTTCAGTTGATGAGCTGCTGCCTCTGATCCGGTTCAGATCCGTAGAGATTCTTCAGGTTCCTACTCTGGTCCAGTTCAGGTTCATTCACAGGAACCAACTCAGGCAGGAGGCAGCAAACCCAAAGTCTGAAAACATGGAGATCAAAGGGTTTGGATGTATTTTAAACAGTATTTGTATCAAACTTTGATCTGTTTCTGGTCTGCAGGTGAAGTACAGAGAAGACAGGAAGCAGCTGAGCTGCAGCCTTTTCTCTCTGCTGCCGCTGACAGATGAGATGAAGTTTGCCAAAGCTGTGATGGATCTGCAGAGTCAGGTGAGGGACGGGACAGGAGCTCAAAGGGTTAAAACCTGTTTAATAATCACTGTAACTTCATTTTGCTCCAGAATAAATACAAGCAGAAAGGCAGACAGGAGATCAGCTGCTCCGTTTTCCACCAAATGCCTGAAACCAAAGAGATGGAGTTTATCAAGCAGCTCTCAGAAAAACACAGTGAAGTAAGACAGACTGAATTTCCATCAATCTGTCCTTAACGGTGTATTTATTCATATTTATTACTTGTTTCTGTCGTCCTCAGTATAAAAAGGATCTGGATGATCTGCCCTGCTCTCTGTTCTCTCTGCTGCCTGAAACTCTGCAGACGCAGTTTGTTAAAGAAATGGCTGAGACGCACAGTGAGGCGAGTTCAGACAGTCTGAGTTATTACAGCCGGGTACGGCTGTAATAACTCAGCCGTACCCGGCAGATGCCCACAACCTGGGCATCTTACTGAGACACTATGTTTTTATAAGATATGGTCATTATTCTGGTTATCTTGGTTAGGAGACTTAATTACGGAGTGTAAATAAAACTCTGCTGTAACCACAGCAACTACATGAAAATATAAACATGTCAGGTGTAACTTTAGTTTTATTTTATTTTTCCAGAATAAGTACAAGGAGGCCAGCAGGAAGGAGCTGGTTAAATCTCTGTACTCTCAGCTTCCTGAGACCAAAGAGACTCAGCATGCGAAGCAGCAAACTCAGCTGTGCAGCGACGTACGTCCAGCTCACACCAGGATCATGTCATCTGGCTTCAAGTGTCTCTTTTTCATCGAGGAGACAATGAAACTTCTCCTCTGAAGCCTTGTGCGTCTGTCAGCTCAGGTCGTTTCTCCTGGTCTTGCTGCAGAAAGCCTACAGGGAGGAGGGCAGGAAGGAGGCGGGTCGCTGTCTCTACGCCCAGATGCCCCAAACCATAGAAACCGTTTGGGCCAAGGAGGCGACCAAGACGCTGAGCGAGGTGAGACCAGAACCAGGAAACAGACCAGAACCAGGAAACAGACCAGAAACAGGAAACAGACCAGAACCAGGAAACAGACCAGAACCAGGAAACAGACCAGAACCAGGAACCAGACCAGAACCAGGAAACAGACCAGAAACCAGGAAACATTTAGAGTCTTTAGTAAAGCAGGATTCACTTTACTGGACCAGATTTGATAGACGTCATGTTCTCTGTTGGTTTGGTTATTCTTATTCTTATTATTATTATTATTATTATTATTATTATTATTATTATTATTATTATTATTATTATCATTATTATCATCATCGTCATTATTATTATTATTATTATTATTATTATTATTATTATTATTATTATTATTATTATTATTATTCCTGATTTATTGGTCAGCACTCTGGACTCTGAACCCAGTGATCTGAGTTCCACTTTCAGTCAAACCGTTTCTCTCTCCTCCTGACATCTTCCATACATTTTTTTTATCCCAGGTTTAGTTCATGGACAGTAATGTGACATTAGGCTCTAGTATCAGTTCCATAGTTTGTTCCCCTGGTGTCTCTGAGGATCCATCTGATGTAGCAGATCTTCTCCACATCAACATGACTGGATGCCAGCAGGTCAAATCAAACCTTTTTGAATCTTTTCCTAATTAAACATGAGCGCCTTCCTTCCTCCACCTCCTGGCCTCATTAGCGCCACCAGGGGGAACAGCAGCACCTGACAGGAAGCGAGTTGACAGAGAGTCTCAGTAGTAAAATGTGGGGGAGCAGATGGAGGTTTTATCTGCCCTGGTGGGGCTGTGATGGGAGATCTGGTGTTGTTTTATCTGCAGGAGCGTGAAAACAGCAGCAGCTGCTGCCTGGAGGCTCAGACTGACCTACTGACCCAAACTGAGGCCTCAGGCTCAGATATTAATGATGGGTTTTAGTTTTATTGAGCGTAAAAAAAGACACTAACCCATTTATTTAAAATATAGAAAAATTAAAACAGTTAATTAATGTTTTGATGAGGAAGAAAATCACATTTTTAAAGAAAACACAGATGGCATCTCTGTAAATCTACATGAAATAAAACTAGTGTTTTATCAGTTGATCACATTTTAAGTGATAATTTATTTCTTCCTGTGACACATTTTACTTATCAAGTCTTCAAAATGGGAAAGACATCAGAACATCTCATTCAACTGAGGCAGGAAGTGGCTACAGACAAGACCAACTAGCTGCACTGGATCCAGATAAAGTCTGAATATCATTAAATAATAATAATAATTTTCTCAAACGATTTTATTTTGGCTCAATAATTAAATCCATAAAAAAATTTTTTATTCTGTCCTTGTTTTCCTGCAGCAGTAAATCACTTTGCTGTGATTCTTTTAGTTGCTCTGATTGTTTCCAGGTGAATCATGTTAAAACTGATCTGAGCTGCAGCTCCACACATGATGAGTGTCTGGTAGCTGTGGGTGAACTGGGTGAACTGGGTGAACTGGGACGGAGGCCTGATGCTCTGCTGGTTCCAGGTCACCTGACTGAGCGATGCCTCACCAACTGGAGCGTAGCATCACAGCCTCGGTCCGTCTGCGTCTCCAGGCGGTTAAACTGTGTCGTCTCTCTCTCTCTCCACTTGAACCGGATATCAGCCAATCAGTGACTGCGTCTCATTCTGCAGAAATCCTACAAGGAGAAGTTCAACCGTGAGAAGGGGAGGAGCGACTACAGCAGCATGAAGACGCTGCCGGAGGTGCAACACGCCATGGAGGTCGCCAGGAAGCAGAGCCATGTAAACGTTTCCACGGCAACGCAAACACAGGCCGGACGCTGTTCACACAGATTATTTTAGCGCCTGTGACTCTGATCTCAGGTCAGCTACAGGTCAGGCAGGGAGGAGCTGCGGCGCTACAACCCGGCGCCCGACAGACCCGACATCATCAGCGCCGCCAACGCAGCCAAGCTGGCCAGCGACGTGAGTCCGACGCACGTCCCATCATGCTCTACTTCAGTTTCCATGACAACAGCCGTCCTCTGAGGGCGCAGATTAATTATAGAAGACGCTGAAGATGAACTCGTGTTCACTTTGAACGAGTCCATGAATGTTTTACGGGACAGATGTGAGTTCAGCAGCTTTAACTAGGGGTTTGTTTGAGCCGTCAGCCGACTGCAGGTCCTCAGGTGTTCAGGTGTTCAGGTCCTCAGATCCTCAGATCCTCAGATCCTCAGGTGTTCAGGTCCTCAGATCCTCAGGTGTTCAGGTGTTCAGGTCCTCAGATCCTCAGATCCTCAGGTGTTCAGGTCCTCAGATCCTCAGGTGTTCAGGTGTTCAGGTCCTCAGATCCTCAGGTCCTCAGGTGTTCAGGTCCTCAGATCCTCAGGTCCTCAGGTGTTCAGGCCCCCAGGTGTTCAGGTCCTCAGGTTTTCAGGTGTTCAGGCCCCCAGGTGTTCAGGTCCTCAGGTGTTCAGGTGTTCAGGTCCTCAGATCCTCAGGTCCTCAGGTGTTCAGGTCCTCAGGTGTTCAGGTCCTCAGGTGTTCAGGTGTTCAGGTCCTCAGGTGTTCAGGTCCTCAGGTGTTCAGGTCCTCAGGTGTTCAGGTCCTCAGGTGTTCAGGTCCTCAGGTGTTCAGGTGTTCAGGTGTTCAGGTGTTCAGGTGCCTGAAGCTGATGAAGGGGTTTAACCAACTGGAGCTGAACAAGATGGAAAGAAAACGAATTCTTCTGTTTTTGTGTTATAATAACAGATATTTATGAATTTATTTATATTTCATGAATATATTTTCCTTTCCCAGCCGTCAGACTTAAACTCATCGATATCAGATCTGTAGGGTCTGATATCGATCATCTGATATTGATCCTACTGGAAATCAAACAGAATCAGTCTGAAGCAGAACCTCAGGAATCCTGAAGAAGGATTAAAACAGAGTCTGTCTGTCTGGAGGGAACCAGAACCGGGTCAGAACCGGGTCAGAACCTGCTGTGATCCACAGGTTGCCTATAAACGCAGCGCCAAGCAGCCGGTCTACAGCGATGGATCCATCCTGGACAGAACCGACATCCTGCAGGCCAAGCAGGCCTCCAGGCTGGCCAGCCAGGTAACACACAGCCGCCCACACCTGACCTGCCTCACCTGCGGGGGGCGCTGACCTCTCACCTCTCTCCTGCAGGTGAAGTACAAGGAGAGCTTCCAGCAGCTCTTAAAGGGCCAGCGGCCGAAATACAACCCCATGGACTGCGTCTCCTTCAAACACACTCAGGCTGCAGCGGCTCTGGCCAGTCAGGTGGGGGCGCCATGTCTCTGCTGAGCTGTGAGTTTTTATTACACTGTGGACAGGGGTCAGAGGTCACAGCTGTTCAGCTGCTTTAATCGGTCTGTCTGCCTAGTCAAAGTCTAGTTTGGTTGGTGAGGTGTGAACGCTAAGCTAACTCTGGTCCTCTAAACCTCCGTCTGGGTTCGGTTCGAACTGGAAACCGCTCCAGATGTCAGCCAGTAGCGTGTTGAGCTTCTCAAAATGCATTTATTTTATTTCAAACATTTTAAATATTCTCCACAGAAAACATCTGAAAATAGACGAGAGTCTGATAAGAAACTGAACATGATGGATCTTCACTTCCAGAGTCAGTCGTCGTGTTTTTATGACGGGAAGTAGATCCATCAGATCCATCAGATCCATCAGATCCATCAGATCCCTCACATCTCTGATCCCTTAAATCTCTTAGATCCCTCTGATCCTTCTGGTCTCTCTAGTATCTCAGATCCTTCTGATCCCTTAGATCCCTTAAATCTCTCTGATCCCTCAGATCCCCCTGGTCTCTCTGGTCCCTGGTTTTTCTTCCAGACTCTTTCTCTCCGTTTCTCTGCAGCCTCAGAGATAAACAAGCCCAGCAGGACCAGGCTGTGTCTGTTGCTGCTGTTCGCTCTGAGGTCCAGTTTGTTGAGTGGGCGTAACCATGGCAACCCCTTTCTAAAGCGAACAGAGGGAGGTTGAGTGGTGAAAAGTGGGAGGAGGTGAAGAGGTCACAGGCAGACACACACAAACGAGTCCAAAACTGTTGGAGATGACCTCTGACCCCACATCGGATCCTGATCGTCGATGTAAACGCGTCTCGCTGCGATGCTCCACACAAAGACACACACACACACACACACACAGAAACACACACACAGTGAGTGTGATGCTCCCTCACACTCAGCCCTTTCTGCCGCCGACGCTGCGTTACATAACAGCCTGTTGTTGTGTTCAAATGGCTGCAGAAGCTTTTCAGTGAATCTGAAAGGAGACCAGCAGGTTGTTTACTGGTTTACTGGTTTACTGGTTTCAGCAGGTCGGCTCCAGTTGGAGCTGCGCTGGCAGCCGGGACAGGAAAACCTTTAGAAAAGTGAAAGGTCGTCTCCTGGAGGTTCAGGACATTAAAACCAGATTATTGGCTCAATAAGAAACATTTTCTGGTTTTGTTACTTTTTAATTTTTGATAGATTTATGAGAAATTAGAGAAGAAATTCTGTTTATCTTTAAAAATCTGGATTAAAAAGGCAGATCTCCCTGAACGGTTTCGATTCTCTACAGGAGATTCTATGGATGATGAACTAAACCATCACATTTCTCAGTTAAACATCAAGATGGTTTTAAAACCTGGAAAACTTCTGGAGTCTGACTTCATAAAACATCTGGACAAAACAAAACCGGTTCTGTTTCAGTCTGTTTATGAATTTACTGTATTTATTTATCTATTTTCCTGTAACTCTAAAAATAAATGACTGAGTATTTCTAAAGTTTAAAGTTTTCCAGAACTTTCCAGACATTTGTTACTCGCCTGGAAATCACCTGATACTTTCTAGAATTTCAAATACTTTCAAAATGTACCGATTAATTTTCTGAGCTTACTGGTTACATCAAGGAAAGAAAAATTACCAGTAAAGCTTTGAAAGTCCAGGTTGGTCAAATACAAGTTCTGGATTGTAAAATGAAAATATAAAGCTTTTTCATTTTCTCAAGGTAATAATGAATCTCCTGATGTTTCTCTCCTGAGCGTTTCTTGGTGTTCATGTTGCTCTACTTCATAAATTGTCCTCAGATTAAACCTTCTCTGTATCCGGTCCTGTTCGCTCCAGGTGAAGTATAAAACCAACCAGAACCAGAGGCCTGAAGGCTCGTTGGACCTGCCCAACCTGCTGCAGCTGGATCACGTCCTGCAGGCCAACAAGCTGCAGAGCAACGTACAGAAACACAAACCTCATCGACTCTTTGATTCCATCAGTGGCTGATTATCATCCATCAACTTCCTGTTTCCTCAGCTGGAGTACAAGAAGAAGTACGAGCAAACCAAGGCCCACTACCACATCGCCGTGGATACGGCGGAGCAGCAGCACCACCGGGACAACGCCGTGCTGCACAGCCAGGTACCAGCCACACTGGGCCACACTGGTCTCTACTACTGGTTTCAATGGGCTTACTGGTTTCTAACATGCTGCTGTTTGTAGGTGAAGTACAAGGAGGAGTATGAGAAGAACAAAGGACGATCTCTGATGGAGTTTGGAGAAACTCAGAGCTATAAAGTGTCTAAAGAGGCTCAGAAGATGCAGAGCGAGGTAACAGGCTGAACATCACCTCCTGGTGGTCAAACAGCAGAATGCAGCCAACTCAGTTTTACTGGTTTTAATGGAACATTTAAATGTTTGGAAGAACTTAAAGGAGAAATTATCAGAGATGGAATCAGGAATGTTTGTGTTTCAGAGGGAATCGGGAATGTTGTGTTTCAGAGGGAATGTTTGTGTTTCAGAGGGAATCAAGAATGTTTTGTGTTTCAGAGGGAATCAGGAATGTTTTGTGTTTCAGAGAGAATCAGGAATGTTTTGTGTTTCAGAGAGAATCAGGAATGTTTTGTGTTTCAGAGGGAATCAGGAATGTTTTGTGTTTCAGAGGGAATCAGGAATGTTTTGTGTTTCAGAGGGAATCAGGAATATTTTGTGTTTCAGAGAGAATCAGGAATGTTTTGTGTTTCAGAGGGAATGTTTGTGTTTCAGAGGGAATGTTGAGTTTCAGAGGGAATCAGGAATGTTTTGTGTTTCAGAGAGAATCAGGAATGTTTTGTGTTTCAGAGGGAATCAGGAATGTTTTGTGTTTCAGAGGGAATCAGGAATGTTTTGTGTTTCAGAGGGAATCAGGAATATTTTGTGTTTCAGAGAGAATCAGGAATGTTTTGTGTTTCAGAGGGAATGTTTGTGTTTCAGAGGGAATCGGTAATGTTTCAGGAATGTTTGTGTTTCAGAGGGAATGTTTTGTGTTTCAGAGGGAATGTTTTGTGTTTCAGAGGGAATGTTTTGTGTTTCAGAG
>CAEGAF010144079.1:0-27225 GCA_903067075.1 Micropoecilia bifurca | reverse complement strand
GTTTCCTCCCACAGTCCAAAAACATGACTGTCAGGTTAATTGGTCTGTCTAAATTGTCCCTAGGTGTGAGTGTGTGCATGCATGGTTGTTTGTCCTGTGTGTCTCTGTGTTGCCCTGCAACAGACTGGCGACCTGTCCAGGGCGAACCCTGCCTCTCGCCCAGAACGACAGCTGGAGATAGGCACCAGCAACTCCCGACCCCACCAAGGGACAAGGGTGCAAGAAAATGGATGGATGGATTATAGAAACACAACTTTGTCAGGCACTGAGTGGCCCGATTTCTTAAGAATGTCCAAAATATGAGAATCTTGACATTGAGGCTGGAGTAGAAAAACCATTATCAGAGTGTGGCTCAGAGATGAAATGGCTATACAACTGACCATTTCCTGCAGTTTATCCTTGGGTAACAGTATGTTTTTATTTATAGCTGCAAGTACATAAGCAGGGCATCCACAAGAAAGATCATTTGTAAAGGCATGATGTAGAATAATATAATATAGAAAAACCTGCTGGGCTTTGTTTCACCTCTATGCTTATTCATGTTACTTGTGCACCTTTTTAAAATAAGTTTTTCCCTCCACTCAACCTTCCAGTAATATGATTGCATTCAGCACTCCGAGCTTCTCAACTACCTTTTATGGCTGACTTGCTTTGCCAGCGGTGGCAGCGAGTCTGTGCTGGACAACTTGTCAAGTCGCATCGGCCGCAGGTAAAGGTCTGATTCTCTCCTAGTCCTTTCAAGTATAAATGATTTTCCAAACGCTTGTTTCTTCACATCACAGACATTTATTGATGTCAAAAGATAAATACATTCAGTTCCACTGAGACAAAGTTTACAGCTGAATTGTGTGCTTCTTTTCACCCCCTGATGCTGATGTTACACTATTTTACCACTAAGTAGAGAAATAGACGAGCAAATCCACATACAAATTTAACATTACAAACCTCACTTTGTCTTTTGGACATATTAAAAGCTATAGAGAGCAGTCCACTACTCCAAGGTGCAACAGTTCCGAAATCTACAATATTTACAGCACGACTATCCAAAATAAACAGATCTCAGGTAACAAGAGGGTAAACAACATATTGATTTAGGAATGGATTTCATAGTCACTACAGAGATTGGCCAAAGAACAAAACAAAGATGTGACGATATGCACGTAAGAGTGGAGAAAGAAAAACAAGATATTATTTGAGTCATTCTGATCTAACATCTTAGAGTGCTGATTTAGCTAGATATTGATTTCAGATTTATTTACTTATTTTGTTCCACTTTATTTTTATATATTTTTTGGTGTTGTTAAAGCATGCTTACTTTAAAAAAAATCTTGAAAGTTGGCTCCTGTCAGAAATGTTCAGCTGGTATTGTTGGCTTTAACTGTGCAGGCAACTTGCATGAGAGATAAAATGTAAAGCGTAGTATGTTGGATTTAAAGGGAAGCTGGTCAAATTCCACCTGTAAACTGGCAAAACCAATTTGAACTTTCTCAGTCCCGGAGGGAAAAAAAAGGTGTTTCCAGATTACAATGACAGACAAGGAGATGAGACAGAATGGGGCAAACAGTAACGAACTCATTGCAGACCAACTATGACAGGCGACGATGTGTTGCTGTTGGCAGTAAGATGAGGTCAGTTTGTCCTAAAGGGTTTCCAAAAGCCAGTCAAAGAGGCTGGCCTGAAGAGACCTGTCTGCCTCTTCCTTGGTCTTGTGTAGCTTACAGAACTGAACCACAGCGCTGAACAAGTCAGCAATCCGCCAAGCCTTCTGGGCCATCAGGTGGATCACCCTCTGAAACTGAAGGAACAGAAAAAACATCAACACCGAATCTGTTTGTGTATGTAAATACACTTCTACTGAAACTGTTTTAAACTACAGTCATGTCAAGCAACA
This sequence comes from Micropoecilia bifurca, assembly GCA_903067075.1. Taxonomy (NCBI): domain Eukaryota; kingdom Metazoa; phylum Chordata; class Actinopteri; order Cyprinodontiformes; family Poeciliidae; genus Micropoecilia; species Micropoecilia bifurca. The sequence goes on along the minus strand of CAEGAF010144079.1, from coordinate 25,334 downwards.
CAAACCATCTGCTATTTTTTTTTTACTATTTCCTACCTTTGTTAACCTCTCCTCCTTTGACTTCCTGAAGTAGAGAGCAGGAAAGCCCAACTCAGAGGCAGCAATCCACTGCAGAGCCACTCTGAGCTCAGAGTCCTCACATTCTTGCTCCAGGTCACAGTTCACCACTAAAAGCTGCCTGAGGTTGCTGCTGCCGCCTGCAGGACTTCCTGAAGAGCTTTCTGAAGGACAAAAAGGAACGGGACAGAGAGCATTAGAAGTCATTCCTACATAACACCTCATTAAGCCGTTCATCGCGGGACTATGAGGCCACATTTGATTTTCGTTTAGAAATAGACCTTTTCTCGCTGTTACAGCATGATCAGTTTCAAACAATAAATTTATCCGCCTCAGTTTTCCTTTTGGATATTCTTAAATAAAGAAGATCTTAATAGTGAAACATTAGTGTACAACAAGCTCTATGGTAATAGTGAGGTGATCAAACTGAGAGGAATAAACTATTTAAGTTCACATAAAGTCAAAGTTCAAGTCAATTTTTTTTATTCATGCTCTTTACTAAATCTGACCAAGTATTCATGTTCAATTATATATATACATACATGAGAATATTATTAGTAATATTAATATTTTAGCATTTGGTCATGTAGGAAGTTGATAAAAGGCAAACTGACTCATTCTGGCCCGCTTAGTGTTTCATACTGTATTACTTGTTTAATGAGAAGCGTTCGAGATTAGATATCTGCAAAACTTAAGCAAAAAGAAAAAAAACCCTGAAGAGTCAATAAAAGGAAATGTGGTTGCTGGTAGAAACTTTACAAGGTGGTAATGCTGACAAGACAGCAGCTTGTAAATTAATGTTGGGTTTATTACAGAATGGCCTCTTTTCTAAACTAACTAACTGGCAAAACAGTTAAGCCCAAAATTATTCATGTACCAGGTGGATTCAAAGTAATCTTTTATTTTTGGCCCCCCTCCCACTGTCCCAAATTGAAAATTTTTTTATTGTGTTTTGAAAAACATTCAATATTCAAAATCAAATCAAAATTTTACTGCCATTTCCTACTGGCACTTATTAATGTAATTTCATGTTGTTTGTTGAATTAATTTTGAAATATTTTCCAATTACAATATTTTCTTTTAAAAGTTAAAAAAATAAAGTAAATAGCAAAATGATTTATGTTCAGTACCATAATTCTGGTGTTTATTTTGATGGTCAATTCTTTTAAAGGCCCCATAAATTTATGTAGTATTTCTTATAAATATTTAATTAATATACAAATTAAAAACCAACCAATACATACATCATAATGTCTGATTTTATACTTTGCTTGTGTGTAGTTGTAAAACTACAAAGCCAACCTCTAAAAAATACTTGTTGGAGCGTTTTTTTTTTTTTTTTGTAGTATATTTTTGAATTAACAAGACATGGGAGATGAACTACAAGGATAAGAGACTCGGGGTGCTGTGACCAGTACCGTTGTCTCACAGAAGGAAGTTCCTACAGGTCAAATCCGACCCATAATTGTAATCTAAATCCTCAACCTTTATAGTCCTGAAAAGAAAAGCAGAGTTTACTTTAAAAACTTTCTGGCAGATGTCTCCTCTCAGAGATGTGCTGAAATATTCTAGTGACAAGCTAAGCATATCCTTACACCGTTGATCTGCCTTTGTCTACAAGCTGAGTTGGATGTTAGCTGGAGTCCTGCAGAGTAAGATGAGGATCTAGTGAGAGACAGTGGAGCTGACAATTTGGAGCAAACTGGGCTTTTAAGGAGGTGGGTTTTCTATCTTCTGTCTATTCGTACAATACAAACATATACATAAGTGTCTGCATTTTTATAGGATTTTAACAGGCAGACAGCATTTTGGTAACATAAGAATCAACATACCTAGAGCACTGACTTTAGGTCCTTCCACATGGCCTTTCTTTGTCTTCTCACTGTGAACAGATATTTTAAGACAGAGGTTCGGTGGGTGTAATCAAGCGCTTGTTTTAATTATTCAACATTAGAGAAAGCAATAGAGGACAAACAGTTTTGAAAATTTCTGCTATTTGTTGTAGAGAAACAAATTGTGAATTAATGATTTTCCTTTCTATCCACCAATATATCTGCAGAAAGATGAAAATACAAAAGGGAGGCCTGTCCAGCACATCTCAGGATGTCAACACAAAGCAATAGGGACAAACCAATTACTTTATTCTAATGAAACATTGTCACCGTGACTACGAGAGTGACATATTAATGAGGAATATAATGGGCATCTGCTGGGGACAACGACATACCTGATCACTGTGCTTTGAGAAGGAACATCAGAAAAAGCATCCAGGTCTGCCAAGCCCAGGCTAGAAGCGCTGCTTGTCCCGTTCCTGCAGTTGGAAGATTAGAAGACAGATGATGCCACGTCGCAAGTCGAAACACAGTGACGCGCATCATGTTTCTGTTAGCTGGTGATCAACTTTAGTGACAGCTGTAGCACAACTGGAGGTTCAAGCTGGGAGAGCTGGTGAACTGTGTTTAATTAAACAGCGAGTCCATCTGATTATGGGGATGAGGAGATCTGGAGATAGTTCAGGTGGGTAGGGTGGACAGGCAAGGCTGGCAGCCACGCCCATATGTCACAGCATGGATTAGGGATGAGGTGAAGTTAGAGTAAGCAGGTAAATGGAGAGCTAGCAGGGAGCAGCAGCTGTGGTTGTGCATGTAAAAACCTTGGGTCACTGCTACACTGAGCACAATTTTCATTTTTCTGTCTTTGTCAACACATTTAGAAGCAGTTGCACATACAACTGCCTTTCAAGGGATTACAGTATTATCCAAAAACTATTTTAGTGATTCAATTCAAAAAGCAACACATGACACAGTAATATATTTCAACTGTTTATCATCCCTTTTGCTGATTATGGCTTTTGCAGCTAATGAAAGCCCTGAATTGCTCCGTTGGAAAAAGAATGAGACTAATAAAAAGGATTACCAACGCAGAAATGTGGGACTACTCCTTACAGTTAAGGAAAGCACTTTCCTTAACTATAACAAATAAATGAGTGTATCAGCTGTTTCAATTTAATTGTCATGTGAATTTTGAGTGAACATTTAAAATGCCCCCAAAAAAGGGGGAAAACCCAGAATGTTAATTAGACGTGTTTCCTTTTACTCATTTGGAATGAATCAGGCTAGGAAACTTTACTGATCACCGCAATAAACAAGATATGCAGGTTGCAAGCTAACATGGACCACACCAAACCCAGCTGTTGTGATGTGGCAGTGAGGTGATCAGTCTGTGGCTCCATTGAGATGTCAGGGAAGACTATGTTAATAATGGAATCAAGGTTCATTTGCTTTGTTGATTCTGGGATCTTTTACCTTCCTTTTGATAATTCACCATAGTTTTCGCTGGAAGACTGTGGCGTATGACAGTCCAGCAAAGTGAAAATACAGTGGACCAACACTGATCACTTGACTGGAAACTTCACACAAGAGCTCCAGCAACTTTAACTCTGAGCACTCTACACCTTGCATTTCAAAAGAAATGCAAAGTTTACTTTCATCTCTGGTTCAAGGAGTGACTTAGCACAAGGACTGGGGCTGTTGTAGTTCAACTCCTGCTTCCGGCTACATGTCATGTCTCTTGAAGCACTGACTCCAGCTGCAGGGCAGTAAATCTCCCTCAAACTCTTCCAGTCTGCTTCACAATCCATTCAACTCTGTGGTTGTCACTGTTCCTTCTGCAACTTTTTCTACACATTTTCCTACCACTTAACATCCCATCAAGTGCTTCGATGGCAGTCAGTGAAGAGCTAACTTCTTTAACAATGGTCTTTTGAGGCTTAGCCTTCAATTAATGTCTGTCTTCCTCACTATTGTGTAGGTGCTAACAACAGCATCACCTAACATTTCTGTAGGTAATAGTAGGTCACCTACTATTGGTCTAATTTTTGGAGAAACTTAATTTTTAGAAACTATAAATGCACACAAAAAAATCTAAAAGAATGTCTTTATAATAAACCTATAGAAGAAATTTCACTTTTTAAAGTATACTGCTTCAAAAAATTATTTTTTCTGTGATTTTCAAATTTATGTGGATGGACCTGTTTAAAGATGCAAGAAAGAGCCTTGTATTCTTTTTTCAAATATATCTTGGCTATTATTGTGGCACATCCTTTGTTTCAGGCAAAACAGGTTATACTCCACTCTGAACTCAAATGAAATTTTAATTGCATTCCAGGGAGATGTGATATATTACCTTACTGGAGGCAGTTTAGTTTGGAGTGTCGACAAGTTCTAGCTCTACGTGGACCTTATGAGCTCCTAACTAAACTCAGCTTTAGCAGGTGTGGGTACAGCAGCAGCAGCAGCAGCAGCAGGAAGTCAGTTAGGATTGGCACGAGAGTCGGTGTCAGAAGCAATGGGCCAATGAGAGTGGAGTGAGGGTGGGAACAGCAGTAGCAGCGTTTGGAGCGGCATCGAGGAGCAATGGTTACTGACCCCTCACTCAGCTGGATAAAACTACTGGTCTCCTCGTGGGGGTCATCTTCAGGTGTTATATGAGACCAGCTCCCCATGCTCTCTTCACTGCTAGCACTCATTGAACGCTTGTCCCTCTTCACTACTGCAGCCACCGCCACAGCTGGTCTGTCCCTCTCACTGCTGGGGGAGAGCAAACCGCAACATGGTGGGAGTGACCAGCAACTGAGTGAGCACAATGACCGCTGCAAAGTCTTTAGAAACTCTCGGTGATGTTCTCAAATGTCTGTGTTCACAGTTTGTGCACCTAAAATCTCAAAACTGGATAGCATTTTAACAAGGCACAGTGGGTTTATTTAGACTGTTACCTTATTAGAAATAGAAAGCCTTTACAAAATAAAACTACAATGTGCTACATTAATACATAGCTAATTTATTTCCATATCTTCCATGCATCAGCACACATCATTTCTCGTGGGCACTTCTGGGTGTTTTTTTTTCTTTTAAACCTTCTTTATTTGTTTGCAAACTTATTAAATTAAGCCATAATTAGATGCTCGAAAGCTGCCATCCTCAACAATTCTTGAGGGAAATCAGATTTAATTGAACAGGCGAGTGATTGAGTTTCCCTTTGACAAAAGGGAATAACAGTTGCACTCCACTTGCTTCAGGATTACATGTATTGTGAAGTGAACGGAAGCGTGTCTCATGGCTCTCTAGAGACCGAAGACTGTCAGCTTTTCGTTTACTGTTGAGCATTGCTCATTTTGAGGATATAATCTTCACTGAAACACACAAGATCACACTTCTGTGTGTAGACAATTGGCAAAATACTTACTTGAATTTCATTTTAAATATTTTAAGACAGACATTGGAGAAAAAATTTATTAGAGATAATTTTATTTCAATCCTCTTCAGTGTTCACCGTGATTGATTCTTTTAACTGAGACGTTTATTTGAACAAATCAATTTCCTTTATATTTTATCTTTGATTTTGGACAATAGGCTAGTATTTTTGCCTTTTGAAAATACTAGGTATTACTACGTCATGTTTCCTCTAAAGTTTGTATTCAACATTGAGAAATAGAATCTGGATGAATAAAACGTTCCACTTATGATTTGCTGGCAGCATTTGGGATCATCATCTTAAATTCTACTTAAGGCTTTTTTTTTATCTGGAATGCATCATGTTTGCTATGAGAGTTTCAGTGTTGTCTTGTTTCAAAAGAACCGTAGATAAAGACTCATCACCAAGGCTGTTCTCGTGAAACTGAACAATTCTCAACATCTAGACACAACAAATCCAGATAGTCTCCATGGTAATTGGCCTTATGCTATGCAAAAAAATACTTTAAAAAAATCATCTGACATAAAATATAATGCAAGAAATAATTCTATAAAATTTCCGATTTAAAAAATATAACTGTTTATTGAATGTTTTCAACAAAAGAAACAATTTTCCTCAAAAAAACATCAGCTTGAACTTTTTGTGCACCGTACTTAATCTGCTTTAGCGTCATGCAAGTCTAAATAGACAGGAAAGAAATAGATTTAATGTGATCACATTAAATCACATCACATTAAATCTATTTCTTTCCTGTGTATGTAGTCTTTTTTTATAAAGAAACTACAAAAAATATGTAATTAGAAAACACATATACTAGTGCATATAATTTACATCTTTGCTATTTTATAAATAGTTTTGAAACTATTTTGATCTAAATTCTATTTCACAAATAATACAACTTATATACCTAAGAAGAATTTATGGTCATACATATTTCTTTTTAACTGTTCACGTAGTTTGCAATATCTGCACATTTAAATATCATTTTTGAAAGGAGTTTAAGTCTCTGCTGGACAAATATGTTTTCTAATTAATATTTAGCTCTCAAGAGTAGCCACTAATGATAATAATTAAGGAGTTGATATCATAATCTTGCAGAATGTTTCACTAGTTTACTTTAGATGTGTAGGAATGTGTAGGGATTTTCTCCGATGTTTTATAGGCACACTATCAATGCTTATGTCCATTTGTGTTCTGGTAACCAAGAGTGATCCTTATTACAGGGAGTTCAAAAAGAGAGAAGACACCACAAAAAGCCTTCTGCACACAGTGCATCACCCAGACACGATGAGTCACAGCCTAGTCAAAGGTTTGTCAAACCACACATTCTTTTAAAATTGATTCGTTTTGTATGTCAATAGTCCCCCCTTTGTGCCAGTCAGACTTTGATTAAACTCTAAGAAAAGCTTTGATGTCATCTATTACTTCTTCAGGGATATTGTTTGTCCAGCTTTAAGGTTTCTTTTAAAAATACCCATGTGATCCTCGCTAACTCTTTACATCCTTTCATGTCTTGACAAAGACAATTCTGTTTTGGGTCAATAAACAATATCTCTTTTTTTAACAATAGCTCTGACTCTCCTTCACGACTATGAGTGGTGTAATAATACCTGCTGCTGCTGCTGCTGGCAATAGGCATCTCCATTCGCATGACATCAACAGACGTTTCCTGGGGTCCTGTTCCTGTCCTTTCAGGCTTTGAAAGAGTCTCTTCAACCCTTTGATCTCCCTCAATGTGGATGAGTGGCACATCTCTTGGACCCCTGGTGCAAGACGTAGTGCTATCACAACTTCCAGACCCCATGGCAGACCCAGCTTGCTCCTGGCTGGTTCTGCTTCGACTGCATGCCAGATGAGACTGTTTAAAGCCTCGTCTCCTCTCAACAACGGGTGTGTGCGGCTGCGACCCAGCCGTTATCCCAGCTACATCTTGCTGTCCTCCAAGTGCAGACTTACCAATATCCACAATGTCAGCTGCCATTCGATTGGCAAATTGCTGCACATGAAGCTGAGAGTCTCCTGCAGCTTCCAACTCAATACTGTCCTCTGGATCAGCAATGATCTTGTTCTTTCTCATTAAGGACTCAATGGAGCTCGACCAGGTCTCATGGATCAGCATGTCAGTAATCTGATCAGTCTTGCCCCTTTGGTAGAGGCAGGAGTCTGACTTGCACAATCCTGTTGCTGATACTGAGTTGGTTGGATAGATATTTAGAGTGTCTCCGTATACATTGCGGGCAAATCCATCAAAAGAGTTGGCTTTTATGGGAGAGTTGACCGTCAACCGCGAGTCAGAGGACCGCCGGTCTGGGACAGAAGACTGCCGTATACAGAAGGGTGTCCTAGGAGTAGGAGGGAAAAGACTGTTGCTCCATTCTTTAGTTTTGGCAATGCCACATTCTTTGTTCTCCTTGTCCATGTCCCGGAGCATGAAGCGGTAGAATTCCTCTGTGATGCTTTCCGTGCTAGACTGCTTAGATAAACAGGAGGAGGCTCTGACATTAAGGTGACCGTTTTTCTTTGTTGCAGCCTGCTGCACAGCTGCTGCCAGGATGGTGCTGGCATTCTTCCCTGCATAGTAATCCAGTAGAAGGTCAAAACCTCTGCCCTCAGTCTCCATTTGGTTTACCATGAACCGTGAGAACTCATCTGTGATGCTCTCGCAGCTGGACTGCTTAGAAATGGAGCTGCCACGGCTTAAGTTCTGACCCAACCGACTGCCAGGGCCCAGGGTGTTCGGTGCACCTGAGGGGTCTGCGTCTTCTTCTGGAATGCTCTCATAACTGGACGCCTTTCCACGACTCCACTTTTCACACTGCAGTCTGCTGCGCTGCTGGCCTGACTTGGAGGTGTCCACCACGTTGAGCTCAGGGCAATTCATGATTCTAGCTGTGACCTCTGAGGCAAAGAGGGCAAATGGGTCTTGTGGTTCGTCAAGGTTGACAGATTCATCCACCACCCGGTTAACTAGTCTCTCCATTAGTTCTGGTTGCTCCTCTGTTTTTCTTTTAATCTCGCTGAGTCTGGGTGCCCGGTGTTTTCTAGAGGCCACATTGCTGGTCTGAGACTCCTTCCTCCTTAAAACTGTACGGCAAGTTGGCATCAAGTAGGTCTCTGTTACTTCAGTCGATGTCCCATTAAGGGCACAAAACCAAGGCTGTTTTCCTGTGGAGTTTTCAAGACAAATGGCTGCCAGTTCTGTAGCCATTGACACCACTGTGGCGGCTAAATCCTCGGCGTAGCAAGTGATAGGTGCCTTAGAGTCAGAGTCTGTTCTTAATGAGAGAAGGGAGCTGCAGGAGTTGAGGGAGGACTGTGAGACGAGAGATGTTTGTTTGCTGTCACTGCCCATCATTATTCGACCCCTCCTCTCTGTGCTGTGAGATGGCATTTCACCTAAAGCTTCTCTGATGACACCATTGTTCTGCTGCTGATCAGGCAAATCTCTAGGTTTAGGCAGACTTTGTCTGCATTGAGATTGCAGCTGTTGTTCTTTGAAGTGTGGTGTAGTGGAAGAAGACACTACATCTCCTTCTTCAGGGACATATTTTTGCTTCAGTCCTGAGACCATGGAAAACCTCTCTGTACAGTGGAACAGGTTCTCACTGTTAGTGGAGTGACTCATGCCAACCAAGCTCTTCAGCTGGCTTAATGGATCCTTGCTTTCCTTTGCAGCACCAGGTTTTAGAGGACAAATGTCAATCTTCTGCGCTTCCTCTGACCCTTGGTCACCTTCAGAAATATGACTGATCTTCTTTTGGGTCAAGCAGAGAATGTCAAATAGCAAGTTGTTTACGCTGTCCTGAAGAAAGACCTGGAGGCTGGGGGCATCTTTCCCAGCACCCTCCAGTTCCTTTTTCTTTTTGGCCTTATCTAAAGCATGTTTGAACAGGCTGTCAGCAACCTCATTTATTAGGTCGTCAACCCCGCTCTCATCCATGCAGCACTTTTTGGGACATGTAATGCCATCCACTATCTTGTTATGTGTTTTCTCCAGCAAGTGTGCCACACTCATGTAGCCTTGTGGTTGAGTCAGGACCTCTGCTGCCTCCCTGTGCAACACCTCAGCAATGTTAGCTCTGAATGCTTCCACGCTTGTTCCTGCTGCCACACTGCAGTGCAGAGGGAAGGCTGTGGAAGCCTTGGCAGCAGACATCAGACCGTGGGAGGCTGTGTAGACCTCAGAGGAATCTACATCAGAGTCCCCATCTCCAACTGAGTCCTCCGTTAACTCCACAGCTGCTACCGCTCCGGCTACCTGTGCCATGCCACACATAGCTGAGGACACAGAATAGTCACTTCTCTCCTTTACTTCCTGCAGCTCCTCCTCTGTTACCTCCTCTGAAGCAGATTCAAGAGTAAGCTTTTCAGTCAGTTGTGGGGAGGAAATGGTGCCAATGATACTGGCTGCACAGGCCAAAGCCATTTCAACATGTTTGTGTCCGCTGCCGTGTTGAGAAGTCGGAGCCTGTGACTCAGGCATTTCCTCTACCTTGGCAGGAATATTGTGATCATGCATGTGCGATGGTTGTGTCTCTGACCATTCTGCTGCTCCATCCGAATTGTCTGGGCTCTGAACTATTACGATTTTGGGTAGTTCAAAAGAGCAGGTCCGTTGTTGTGAAGGCTGCTTGGTCTTTGAAGATCTGTTGGAAGGACAACTAGAGAGGGACACACTGATTGCTGCCTCAGGGACAAAGGAAGTTTCATCTTGAGAGAGTCGTATGAAGGCATCTTGCAACACAGACTCAGCTAGATTGGTTGCGTAGTGGCCAGCAGATTCTTTTGTGTGAACACTGGCACTTGGAAGTCCCTCCCTTTTCACGTCACTATCGTCTTGGCTGTGATGACGAGCAAGCTGTCCTCTGTGACACGAATGTCTGACACAGTGATTTTGTGCAGCCTCGACTGAGATGTTCCCCATGTCACCACTCACTGATTCTGCGAGGAGACAGGGGAAAACATAGGAAAACAGGCGATGAAGAAGGATCAGAATTCAACTCTGACAACTTCTGCAATCTAAGACTACAACAATATTATATTTGTTTGCCCACAGAAAGATTTTGAATGAAGTTTGTCCCATTGTTTTTTTTTTAGCTTTAAGCAGAATTTCACACTCTTTTCTCTATGTTTACCAATCCTGGTTGTAAAAAAAAGTGTCAAACTCCGACACTCTGCTAAACAAATCTTACCATTTCTTAAGCCATCATCTTCACTATCCTCTCCAAGGTGTTCTGATGCCGTCTGGAAGTCCTCTTCAATTGACGAGATTGAACGATTGGTGTCATCATCAACCTTGTGTCCAGCAGTTTGGCCGTGCTGCAGCTGTTGCTCCTTCCCCCACTGCATACCAATCAGAAATTTGTTGATCTCTAAGATGATGCTGGCAGGAGCGGTCGAGTGCCTCTTCCCTGAACATGGAAGCAAGCACACACCTGTGCGCTGCCCACCCTGAAAGAAGAAGAAAACCATTTAGAATCTTGACATATAAATTTGACATGCCTCCATGCACACTAGGAGTAAAGTTAAGTAAAGCTTTAAGTCATATGTAAAACCAAAAACATTAAGTTTCCTCTGTGTACATCTCCTGACTTTTCTTTTTATAATATAAATTATTTAAAAGTTTCTTAGGAATAAAAGTTATACTGAACTTCAAAGTACAATTCTTTTCAGCGATTTCTTAAACCTTGCTTTCTATTTTGTATTAAACCTGGGGCTTCTGGCTAATGCATAGGTAGGTAGTTAATATTTGCAACAATTACAGTTAGCTATGACTGATTTTCAGATTATAACATGAACTCAATTCAAACTCTTTCCTCAAGTGCTTTTGGTAATCAAGTCTAAATATTATTTTCACTGGCTTCTGTTTCTTGTGATTAACTGAATATTTAGAGTGATAATGTGAATTCAAGCTGAACTAACTGAGAACAACCATGTGTTTTTGAAAGAGTCACTTCGCCTTTGATTTTAGTGCAAAACATTACAACAAATTATTGTTATGTTACTGCTTCCAACTCTAACATTTAGCACCTTGGGCGTTATGATTTGTTTTAATGACTCAAAACATCTGCTCTAGTGTGAGTCTGAAAAGCAGTTTGAATATCTTAGTGGCATGCAATCTGTATAGTTATGACTGGATATAGCAAATATGACCAAAAAAATATTACATTCCAAACAGTTCTTTGCAGTATTATTAATTTACATTTAAATCCATGTAAACATTTTGTCCTTTTATAGTTAGGATGTTGATTAGCCTCCATAAAAAGTTTTTTTTTACCCAAATGGATGTGGAGAAGTTAGAGTTTTGTGTGGAATTAATTTTAAGAGATGCTGAGTTCAGTATTTTTTGTATTGAACCATTGGTCTAGATCGTATAAAGGGTCAGGGCTCTGGGGTCATGAATTCCACAGTTCTGGCCTAAGCTGCTTTCTGACCAGTCATGCACAGACCGGGTAGAAAGAGAACGATAAAGTTAGTCCTAGTGAAGCACATTTTAAGTGTGCTTTACTCTCAGTTTACTTTCTTAGTGAATTTGTTTTGCTTTACATCACTTTATGCAAAAAATAATCAAGACAAAACTTTGTTTTACAATAAATTAACTTTGTTTGGCAGTGAAGGTCTGTACTAATCAAGAAGCTACAGCAAGTATAACTACCACAAAAGGTTTGGATCTAATCACAATAAATTGTTGCATAATAGAACAATTTGCACACTTTACAGTCCAGTTATTTCAAGGGATGAAGAAAATTTGCAAGACGTGAAGCCTACTGCCCACTTACCTGCAGGGGGGAGTGTGGGTGTGTTTGGCACATTTCTGACGTTTCCAGGCCACCAAGCAGTAGGATCTCATTTTCCTTGGGCTGGTGGATGGTCAGTAATTCAACAAGCTTTGGCAGGTCTGGAGACACTAATGCCAATTTCTGCAAGACACAAGCCAACCACAGAGACAATACTTAATGATGGAAAAAGACTCTCATGAAGATTCAAACTGAATGCAATATGCTTTATGTGGATCCAAGGCAAGTCCATGTAATTACAGGTTCCCTCCTGTTATAAGTCCTGAACCGCAAGGAATTTTTATTGATCGCCCACTACCAGCTGCAAAAAAAATCTGCATATTATCTAACAAATAAACCCTGTAATTTTGGGTAACGGTCTTGAATCCATGGCAACGGAAGCAAGATGCTTACATGGAATACAATGAACAGTGATATAAAGTGGGCAGGAAATATAACTAGAAAGTTAGAACAACAGGACGGATGAGAGTGCAAATGAGCAAGGAATTGACTCACCTTGTTGTTTTTATCATCTCGACAATTTGTTTTTTGAGGGTCCAAATTCACAAAACAGATCTGAGGGAAAGACAGATACAGACACAACATCAGAGAAAAACTAAGACAGAGGCAGATCTGCCAAAAACTCAATCCACTGTTTCTTCAAAAGGACATTTCAATGACCCAAATCCTTCCGACCTTCCACAAAGACACCCTTGCAATGTTGATTTAAAGGGCCAGCAGCTGTCTGCTTTTCTTGAGTAACCACAGATCGGGGAGTGTCTCTCCAGGGCTTCCATCCTTCACCTTGACTTCAACTCCCTACTTCCTCCCACGTCACACACCTTTGCCTCAGGCTGCAAGTTTAATGGTGTGTAATAGAGTCTTCATGTCAGCGCTGGGAGTTGGGGACTCTTAACAGACGCTGTTTGAATTAGCAGCAAACTCTTTTGTGAGTTGGGGTGGCCACGATGAAATAAAGAAAGAACAGCTCTGACTGCATATAAGGACGGGGTGGAGGTGGTTCAGCATTTATGTGCAAAGTACTGTGACACACTGAGAAAAGAAAGATATTGATGTCGCATCCGAGATTTCCAAGTACTTGGTTGTTGTTGCAGATCAAGCCTGATCCTACTAAGGCTAAAGACTTGCTCTTGATTTTTTACTTCAGGATTTCTATACTGGCTACATCTATTGTTGCTTTTCTACATTTTCCTATGCACAAACCTCCTATAAATAAACATAGACTGAAATTATTTGACATGTAGCTAAGAAGAGAGGCCCCCAAGGGAGCTTTGAACAGCACTTGTAAGATATACTATTTTTACATCCTCTTCATTTTTTTACATATGTTTTTGCTATATTAAATGAGACAATTCCCCGGAAGGTTGTGTCATGATGCCACAGAAGATCACATGTCAAGGTCTGTGTACTTTATATTCTATCATTTTTTAATATTATATCACGTCATGCTAACTTTCAATCTATTTTGTAAAATCCTTTACAGGAACAAAAGGTGGAGCAACATACCTGGTTCACAAAAACAGGAGATATGGATAGGTGAGTAACTTAAAATGTTATTATTAAAAGATAGGGCTGCACAGTTTTAGAAAAACATGACAATGTAATATTACTATAGTTCCTGATGTGTTAATGAGATAACCCCTTATTAACTCAATACATTATTAGATTTTTTTAAATAATGTTTATGTTTTCAACACTAGAGGTTTAACATCTAGACCACTAGATCTAGACAATATATGGACATTACCAGCAGCAAAAGTCTATGCAACTGGCCAAATATGTTACTGGCCAGCAGAGTTTGTGTACATGGTCCCAAAAATGTTTTTTCCACTACGAGTGGAAAAATAATCATGGTAAACGCCTCATTCCCACTGTGAGTTTTAATGGTTTGTGTCATTCATCAATTTAGAAGTCATCACAGGATGACAAATTCTTATTACAATACATTTTTCTAATAATAACTGATACAATAGTTATAATTTTTTTCTAGACAATACAGAACAAATTGAGGAAGTTTTCAGTCTTTTCAGAAAATCAAGAATTCTAAGTATTTTGTCTTCATACATAGGTGTGAAAAGTTGCAATCACGATCTGTGTTTCAAAGACAGCTGCACCACATGCAGAATCTATAATCCTCAATCCAGTTGTCCCAGGTTTGAGTCCCAGCTCTAGACCTTTAATTGCATGTCTTTCATGTCTCTCTCTGGCCTTCTATTGTCCAGTTATTAATGAATAGAGACTACTAGCGTCGCAAAAATCTTTAAAAAACAAAATAAAGACTATCTCATCAATATAGAATAGTTCAACCAAAATTTGATCAATGTTTGTCTCAGTCTGTGGCGCCACTAACTCCAAGAAAGGCTTGAAAAGGGCTTGTTTGTGTTTTTACAAATTAAATTAATGTCTCTGCTCAGTGGAGAGTGATCCAGTTCAGGTTTTAATCGTTCAAGTTCCTTAGTCTTCCCACTTGCTCTTTTGTTGAGTCCTGATGGGAAACCCTGACCTGGATGTCAACGTTGGCAATGTTTTCCTACGGTGGTCACAGTGCTTACAGATCAGCTGTATCTTGGCTGTCACTCTGTCTTTTTTTATACCGAGACCCCAAAATGCTGTCATGAGAAAATATTTGAAGTGTGGAAGGCTTCCTCAAGCTTTTGTTGACAAATGTTCTCGGCTCTTACGTCTATCTTGGTTAACTTGGTCAGCACATCAGAGCGACTCCAGAACTACCTCTTTTTTCATGTCAAAAAAAGTTCTAAACATAGGTCTACTAGTGTAGCAAGAGAGCAGGCATCCCATATAAACAGGCTGTACGTTTTTTTTGTCTGAGAGAAAAAAATGCCACTAAAAATCTGGGAAATTCAGTAAAACAATAAAACGGTACTGAGGTCTCAAAGATCTTGCATCCACTTCACCAAGCAAACACACAGGCTGACAAGAATGTCATGATGATACAGCGAGTAAATGTGCCATAATATTTCACTACACCCAAAAGTGTATAAAGATCAGTGCAGTGTTAGGAGTTATTTTTTAGAATGGAGGTGATATTCAGACTCTCTTTTCATGCATCCTGCAAAGCAGCATAAATAATCCCTATATTATTTATTATATTTCGGAAAAATCACAGGCAACCAATGTCTCCGATGTCTCAGCCTATAACTGGGATCCTTCCTATTCAAACCTTTCCACAACTATCAAGGACAATGTGATGGCAGCTGGTTCCTGAAAATTGACTCAGTCATGTATATAGGAAGTTATTCCCAGCTAACAACCCATGAAGGCCCGTCTGTCTCACCCTGCAAACATTGAGATGTTTTTTTTGTTTTTGGTCCTATGCCCTTTATTGAGTGCATGTGTCACCTCTGGCCTTTATCCAAACACACATTTTGTTACCTCCTACTCACAAAAATAATAATAGCAATCGACTCACTGAGCAGTAAAAATAGTTTGCGCACTTGCTCTCCATTGTTCATGTCAGATTGCTGAGCATGATGAGCTTTTTGTCAGCATAGCCTTTAAATGTCAACGACGAACAAAGAGCAGCTGAGATTAATTCACAAAATTTACTACAAACAAAGACCAGCACCAGGCTTTACCATTTACTCAAAGGGAAAGGCGTACGCTATAATAAATGTAATATATATATACAGCAACCAGTCTTAAAAGTTTCTACTTGCATTCTAAGTAAGTATTTTACGATGCATGAGCAGGATGGTTGTTCAGAAGCACCTCGGCACTTTTTACATGTCCTGATGCTGGAAATCCTCCAAGAGAAAGCAGTGACAACACCTCCTCCTGCCTGCCAACACGCTGCCTGCGCACAACATGCAGGCAAAGCAAATCGAGTGATCCCTCTGACCTTGAGAAGGGTTGAAGCAATTTAACCCCATCAGACAGTGAGAGTCGAGAGGCAGCTGTTCTAAATTTGGGAGGCGGACAACTATCCAGGCATTTGATGGCGACACAAAACTGAGGACACGCGCCAATTCCATCGGTTTTTCAAAGGCATTAGACGATGAGCACATGCATGACCCTGCTGCAGCTGAAGGTCTGACCACGTAGACATCAGTAGGGAAAGATAAAGCGTAGGCAGAAAACATAAAGGGCGAAAGTATTTGTCTGGTGATAAAGATGTAGCGATGGGGGGTGATGACCAATCGCACAAGAAATCACAACGGTCAAAGTAAACATAGAAACTGTGCTTTGTGGCGAGGTAGTGTTTGTGTTTGCTGCTCTGCTTTCATGGTGTAAAATGTGGAAGCTTAAGAAACAAAAGCAGGATGACTTAAATGTAGAAATTAGGAAATAAAGTAGGAAATGCACAAGTTGTCTGTTTCTTTAAAAATGTGAGTTCAATAAACTGACATGGGTAAATTCAGAAAACCTCAATTTTATTTCAAGTCTATTATTCAAGAGGAAAAAATGTTAAGAAATAAATAATTATAACAAATTATTTGTAATGTTATGGTTTTGCCCCAATTTGTAAAACTCTGGAATACTTACTTAAGTTGATCAATATGTCTAGGGTCTTTTAATTAGAAATCACTCACTTTCTGTTTCCTTGGGGTATAAATATGACCAGCAGAGAAGCCAATTTATCTTAGTAAGTTATTAAGTAATTTTTATTTGTAATGTACTTTTCCCAGATGAAATAGCAGGGTGTGCAACAGTACACTTTAAAATGGGAAAGGTAGAACAGGTCGTTCGAGGAAGACAGGTTTGTTCTGATCTTATTCAGTCAGGAAATGGCTTTAAGGAAGTAGTTTCTACCCACATCTGCAGCCAGAGGAATATTAAAAAGTCTGAAACTACTCTAATTGGGACACACCAGTCTGGATAAGAACCCAAGTTTATTTTATCACCACCCACATTGGGAAGAATAGTAAAGGAGACAAAAAAAAAAGACTCCACAGATCAATGTTAGAAAACTGCAGCACTGTTAAATTATGCTACTTCAATAAACTAGAAAGGTGTTTCAAGCCTTTCCATTCCAACTGCATCATAACTGAACCTCTTCAAATTAAATTTTCATAAGTTGAAAAATTTACTCGGCACTTTCTGTCCTAGAAGCAAACTATGACGAGAACTCCTGAACTATTTCAGAGCAAACTTACAAGACAGTTAACCCTTGTGCGAGCGAGGACGGAGGCAAACGAGGACCTTGGCAAATGATACAAGTTTTACGTGTGTGGGGTCGGTTGGACCGCATTTCTAAACACAAGGGTTAAACAGGACATGATATTCAGCAACCTGAATAAAAAGTCATTTTATGTGGTTCAAACGTAAAAAGCAAAAACAAACAATAAAACAGTGAATGTGGACAGTAAAGTTACTGAGTGTAGCGGTTAGCAAAGTTGTCCAACGGCAAAAATAAACTCAGCTGGGAACAGAGCTAAAGTCCCCTCCTTGGCTTGGATTGTTTTATCTTTATAGTTTCACGGACCATTAAGCTATATGCTGAACTAACTTCTTTATTTTTATTTTTGCTCATATAATTAGCGTTCCTTATATTGAATCTTTGTAGGTTAGATCGTACGTCGATGACTTTGCAGCAATCCTTTATACTGAGCATGCATGTGGACAGCTTTGAGAATTTCTCTTTAGGAAGAAACCTCCAACAGAGTGGGCAGTCATTTGCAGCAACAAACTGTTAGAAAGAGCACTTTCTATGTTTAAGAAAATGTGGACAGTTAATGATAGCAGTGACTCTTGTTATGACATCACAGGAAAGAAATACAACCAATCAGACAAACTGGGAGCCAGTTAAAAATGTCTAAAGGATAAAATACAGCACACACAGTTAGCTGAAGCAACAGCTTCTTCTACTGGTATGCCTGAGAGACAGAGAGAGAGAGAGAGAGAGAGAGAGAGAGAAAGAGAGAGAGAGAGAGAGAGAGAGAGAGAGAGAGAGAGAGAGAGAGAGAGAGAGAGAGAGAGAGAGAGAGAGAGAGAGTGTTGAATACATAAAGACGGAAACAGATGTATCATCTAGAGCAGGGGTCTCCAACTCCAGTCCGAGGCTTAGATGTGTCCGCTTCACCACACCTGAGTCAAATAATCAGGTCATTAGCAAGACTCTGAAAACCTTGACAGCATACAGAGCAGCCATTTGATTTGGGTGTGTTGGACCAGGGACACATCTTAGAGATGCAGGACTACAGCTCTGAAGGACTGGCGTTGACGACCCCGGATCTAGTGGAAAAGAGCATGACGTCATAGCAGCTGTAGCTCAGTCAATATCTCCCTACAGGAAGGCGTCACAGCTAAACAGAGCACCAGGACAATATAACGGAAGAAAAAAAAATCCAATAGAGAGAACAAAAAGTTAAAAGGTGAATCACCAGCAGATAAAGTGAAACTGGAGAGTAGCAGGAAGAATGTACTGCTAGAAGAGTCGTCAATCAATATATCCTCCAGCAGCCTTTAGCAGCAGAGCCATAGAGATAGCTAATGATAACCTTAGCCAGGGACTACAAGCTTTACCACAAGGAAATCTAAAAAGTAGACAGGACGTTCGCCTCATGGATAAAAGATACAAAACAAAACTGGGAGCTGGTTCCAAATAGAAGAGCCTGATAACTAAAAGTTGTGTTGGAAACACCTAATAGATACAGTGGAGAACTCCGTCCTTCCAGGGACAGAATATGACACCCCTGATTTAGCACCTTCTCTCAACACACTGAAGCCCTCGATGACTCCCCGACGGCGTTGGGGAACATTCCATTTTTATCTGTTCGAGGTAAAATAGATTTTTTTAGAAAGCACACACAGATTTGTGCACCTGTTCAAGGTGAATGTTCTCTGCTATTTCATGTAAAACCATTGTTTGCGTAAAACATTTGACCTCTGACAGGTCAAAGATCCAGGTTAAGCTGGAGATGTGATTGTTTTCTGGCTCCATGATCTCCCTGACTCATGCAAATTTACAATGTGCTCAGCACTACAGTAAACAGTCAAGTGAAACCTGACCTGACCACAAGTGCTAATAAGCCACTAAAATGAAACCAAGCAGAAAAAACTAAGAAGCTTTGGAGGTTGTAAAAAAAAAACCTTTAACTTTGCAATCAGCAAAAACATAATTTCTGGATTTGGTTTTTTTTCCAAGTAACATGAAGATTTTTTCTTTCTAAAGATAAAGAGAAAAAAATAGCACATAAATAGCACATCTTCCACACACTTTCAAATGCTTTAAAATGTATTTGCTAAAATTATTCCATTTCATTTGCAAGGGAGGTGAAATATTTAACTTGCTTTATGGTGGGGAAAAAAAGTACTAGTAAAGCTGGAGTGGCAAACAATCTGTTATTTTGCAGACAAACTGTAGCAGCACTTTGAAGTCTGCACAGCAGAGTTCAGCAGGCTGACATCAAGAAACTGAATATTGTGACGAAAAGCTTCGCAATATATTTGAAACTGAATTGCAAAGCATACCAAGTCCTAGCTACTCATACTGAACCTTCAATAAAATCTAGAAAGAACATTGGTCTGAGAAGCTGCCAGGAGGCCAACGGTAACTCTGGTGGAGCTCCAAAACTCTAGTTTATGTGGCAAAAAGAAAGCCACACACAAAAAACAATGGTAAAAAAAATGTTACAAGTGAAACATAATTCTAAAAATTGTCTTCAAGACATTGCACACACATAACAAACTCTCGTGACAAAATGTTGACACCCTCACTGATCTCTGCCTGCTCTACGTCGTCACCCCAATGCCGTAATTGTTGTTATCTATTTCAAGACCACAGCTGAGCTTTGGGAATAACGATGTATGTGTTCTGCTGATTGCGCCTTTACTTGGGCATAAAATCCTATTTGGGATTTCTTCCATGGAGACAGTTTTTATTTTTTAATACTCTATGTGCTGCACTCAGAGCTTCCGCAGAGGGGCTGCAGCTTCTACATATAATGTCTCCTTACGTTATCAGAGTAACGAACCTTTGCAAACATTGAGTTTCCTTTGTCCATCAAAGCATCGTTCCCCCTCTCTGCTTAATACTCTGATCCTCCCACACACAGCTGCTGCTCTTACTACTTTTCTCTCTGATGCTTTTCTCCTCTTTAACCATTGGCTTTTTTTTTTACTTCATTTGCTCTTTTTTGTCATTTTGTGTCATTCTATGACATAGAAATACCAGCAGCTGAACAAGGTTGCTGTAATAAAATGCTGCAGGTCTAGGTGCAGGTGAATCAATTATGAGAAATGTTTCAGAGAAGACAACAAACAGCAGCACTCAGAAGTGTGCAGCTGTGACCCGAGTGAAATTAAAAGAGCTATTGTCAAGTTCCTGGGGTGTTTGGGTTTTAGATTTCCTTCGTGGTGATGTTTTTCTTTTTATTGTTTCCTTTTTCATGTTTGTTAGATTTTGCAACACATATCTGTTGATAATATTAAAACTAAATAAATTCAGCTCTAACACGTTCATCTCTTTTATTAAGCCATTATTATTATAAAGACTCATTAATTTCTTCAAAATAATAGCCCCTCTTGTCATGTTTCTTCCCAGATTGAGTATTTGCTTTTATTTTCTCCTAACTTGAAGCCTTGCTCTTGCACTCAGCTTGACCGAATTCCCATCACAAAGGTCTTAGCTGCAGACTGGGCCAGGGTATAAAAGTGGGTGGAGAGAAAAATCCAAACCGGCCCAATGGACGCCCCCGGTCCGTTCTGCAGTCCGCAGCTGGAGTACGTATTCCCGCCTGACTGATCGTGTCATGTCATTCAGAAATAGTTTTGGGCTTTCTAACTTTGATTGGAGTGACAGAGTTCAAAGGTCTCTCTGTCTGAACAGTAAAACCATGAACTTAGCTCCTCGGTATTACTACATACCGGCTCAGTGATCTGATTGAAAACTGAGCAGCAGTGGACGAGTTAAAAATATGATGAAGGTGAGCAGCCGGGGTTTAAAGTTGTACAAGCAAGATCAACTTAAAAAAAAAAAACAAAATAAAAACGGCATATGGTCAGAAAACACAGATCACAAATCTCTATGTTCAGAACAGCTAGACCCAGAGGAAAAAATATGTCAAGAGAGTATGTCTGTCCTCGTGTGTTGGGCCAAACATAGACTGTTCAATATTAAGAGAGCAGATGAGGGTCATGTTCACGTGGTGAGTTAGACTTACGCAGAAGATTTTGAAATCTTTACCAACTATAATTTTGTGCTTTAGGCATGTATTCCATAACAAAATATGAATTTTAGTCATTTGATTTGAACTTGAGACTTGAGTTGGACTTGGAAGAAAGTGACTTGTGAGCATTTCCATTCGTTTTTCATTCCAACTTCTGATTCTGATTCTTTGTGTAAAATCTTGCTTCATTTTCTTTCTAGAGCAACCTAAGTTATATCCAAGTTTGACTTGTGTTGAGCCCTGGGTATTTTAATTATATACATTTTAAAGTTTAATTTTATTCAAATGAGGTTTTGGGGGAACAACATCAAGGTTCAGTGACTGTCATATTAATTTAGCAAAGCAACACACAAGCCGCATGGCGCTGCTGCAGAAACAGAACAGGCAGATCAATAAGAGGCTTATTTTTAAATTCTGGGTTATCAACACAAAGAATAAGAACGGAAACTCAAATTCTGTTTCTTGACAAGTATTTAGGTTCATGAACAAAGTAGAGCCTTTTTTGGAAAAGTATTATTCCCAAATCCAGAAAAAAAGTGTTTTTTTTCCCCTCTGATTCTGAATCCAGCACACAAGCTTGAACAGCCACTATTTGGCTGCCTGAGAGTTTCTCAGCTTGGAGCCCCAGGATAAGAAGAAAACGACGTAGCTGATGTCGCCCTGGTTCTTCTCGCCACAGGAATAATACAAATGTGTCGTGGAAAATGTTGAAAATAGGAGATGTGCCGCAATATCTCTGGGGAGCACAGGCGTGACTCTGCTGGGCTGACAAACATCTACAGGATCATACATGAGTCAGGAAAGGAGTTTGACAGAAACATGCTAACATGTGCATGCAAGGGAGGAAAAAATAGTCTCCAGGATTCTGACGAAAATAGTCAACAGCAGGTCATGAACAGGCCTCGGGTCATTTTAGTCTCTTTGAAATGCATAAATTTTAATGCGCCATTAACACATCTGAAGACGTGCCAAGATGCATCTTTATCGTAGACCTAGTGTGTGTTATTAAAACAAAATAATTTATTCTCAGACAAGAGTGCTAAGGAACAAGAGGTTTTTAAAAAGGTGGTTTAACATTACTTGTCCCATAAAATTGAAGTTATTTTCTTCATTTGGTCATATTATCTACATTCCTAGAATAGAGCCGTGTTCTACACAAGGTCATTTCCCAAATAAAAAAAGATGCTTTTTTTTTCCACTGAATAAATAAAAAACCTTGAACAATCTTGTTTAAGTAAGCAGAACTACATATGCGGCGCACCTGCAGTGAGTCACTGTTTGTGTTTAAGTGATGTCTCTCAAACTGTTTCTGATATTCTAGTCAATCCAGCCTGAAAAAGCCCAAGCAGTGAAATTTAACCCAAACTTGATCTGAAGTACTAGTTTCTTTGCATATGTAGATTAAAAAATTAGAGGTGGTGGTATTTTGCTGTACGTCACAATTCTGCTATCTGGAGCCATCATTTGACTCAAAATTAATTGTCTATACAAAACAGTTATTCATAATGATTTCTGCTTCTATCTAGGCAAGGGAAGATGAAGATAGCACATGGTGAAGCACATGGTGAGGCTCACATGAAGCCTGGCTTGGCTCGATGCAGGAAGGATGCCTGCTCCCTTCCTGCATCCTTCATTTTGCTCTTATGAAATGATCACAGGGAGAGTGCCACACTTTCTGCTAAAAGACTTTAGATTTATTTAGTAAAGAATCAAATGCACATACATCCTCACTGCATTGGTGAAATACAACTTAAAAATATTCCTATTGCAGAAAAACCACAGTGGAAGCAAAACATCAACATCGCTGTACAAGTGCATTTCTGCATAAAATACGGCCACAGCATCTGACCAATCACAGAGCTCTGCATGGTCTGGTCTTGCACACGGTGAAGCTCATGTCGTGAAGTTGTTCAAACAGAAACATCAATGTACACTCAGCATTCCCTTTTAACAATGTGCCAGTTTACCGTCAGGATACTGCAGTGAACCAGGAAACAAAACGACGAGGAGCAGAATTCCCACTTGCAAACAAATTTCTATACAATTAACAAAAATGGGCAAGAAATTCCATTTTAGCTTACCGTGCTACCAAACCCTTTTAGGACAGGGTGAAACAGTTTGGTAAAAGCAGACAGGATTGGCTGATTTAGACTTATTTCCCGCCGTAAGTCAGAGCTCATCCAGCAACATGATGGCATATTTATTCTGTTCTCTCTCTGCGCCGACTGCGAAAGGTCAGGTCAGGGCACAACGCAAACCAAGAAGGAAGTGTTTGAATCCAGTGATGAATGACTGGCTCTCCTCCAGACGGGGCCCACAGATCAAAGCAGGACGGCAGCGAAAAGGGAGAGAACAGCAGACACTCTGCAGACTTACGTGCATGTCGAGTCGTTTTAGATAAGAGGAATCAAATTTTTGTAGAACTTTATTTTTTACTATTAAAAATGATTTTAAAAGGTCTCTTTGTCCCACTACATGTCTGAAACATTTGAAACACCAACGACAATCCAGTCGAGACACGTTCTCTCACCATTTCACCTCCCCACAAATTAAAGAAAAGCAAAGTTGTCTTCCCTTTCAAAACACTCAGCCTGTCAAACCATTCAGCAGTGTGATGAAATTCAGCGTGACTATCGCAGTAATATGACACTTATCTGTGTCTTCATGCATTAAAACATGAGCAAATGATCAAAAGTGACAACATGATGCAGCCAGTGGTAGGTGATGAACCAAGATTCAAAAACTGTTAGGCTTTTATCTTTTATTTAGCTCACATGTTTATGTATTTATTTTTTATTTTTGACTTCTTACATCCAGTATCCAAGTTGATAGACGACAGGCAGATTAAGCTGTTTTAGAGTTTCTCAAAATTTAGCATCAAGTACCTCGGGACTCAAAAGACCTCGTTTCTTTTAAAATATACCACCACCACACACAATTATATGTATAGATACCCATTGTCAAGGTGAGTGAAAGCAATAAAATACAAATTTTCAGCTGTGACTTTATGGTCTCAAACTAGAAATAATTAGGAAACTATAACTTTTTATACAGCAGGTATTAGAAAGAAAATGGCCTTAAGACAAAATAATTAGTGGCCCAAATAGCGCCACCTATTGTAATATATAAGATAAGCATTTATTGGACTTTTGCTTTATTGATTTAAGTAGCTAAGAACTTTTATTTTTTAATTCAGAACTTATTAGTTGATCTTTACACACATCTGTTATTGGTTGAACTTTACAAATAAAATACAGGGAAAAACCACAAAGCTGTAGATCAGTCAGGCAGATGTCCTAAAGATGGATTAACCATCACATGACTGGAGTGTTTTGAGTGAGAATCATCCTGCTAAAAAGTCAAAATTTAAAAGACTATCCGATTTTTTTTAATGGATTTCACACGCCTAACCTTTACAATACAAACAACTCGTGCCTCTCTCTACAACATAAAGTCACCCTGAGATGATTTAAGCGGAAGCAGAGCCTTTTGAGACCAAGGCTTGTGTCTGGGGGTTTTGGCACCACTCAATTCAGCATGCAGCTGCTCACACTTTCAAAGTGCGACATGAGAGTGCGAAATTGGTGTTCTTAGTTAAACTACTGCTATTTCTGTTACCTTGGTGACAATTTATAAAACACTTGATGCATCTTTTAGGGAGTATTGGAAAAATGTCAAAACACTTTTGTGATGTATTGGCATTTATTTATTCCTGAACAATGTGGACCGTCAACCCAAGACACATTAAAAGCGATGTTTCGGTTTGTGGTTAATGGGATAAAAGTTGGCTAAGTGTTTACTCTTTCTGTTGTGACATTACTTTGCTTGTGTTTTAGCACAGAAGAGCCAGATCGGAAAAGACAAACAACTCATCATCCGTGGAACGATTTACATGTGAGAGGAAACATCTGAGTAAATGGATAGAGGTCACTGTCAGCCAGTGTTGTGGTACTCGGATCCGGTCTTGGTCTCGAGACCGGTCTCGAGACCATTTCTTGATGGTCTCGTCTCGGACTCGACCACATTTGGTCTCGGTCTTGTCTCGGTCTCGGGCGCTGAGGACTCGGCATTTTATTTCAAGACCGGTCGAGACCGCAAC
>CAEGAF010144055.1:0-11224 GCA_903067075.1 Micropoecilia bifurca | reverse complement strand
CCTGCCATATTTTTTTATCAATACGTATGTCTCATCCCTTCCCTTCAGAAGAGCTGTAATCCAGATACCATTCTGCCGGCGGTGCCACTCCTGATCTCTGAGTCCCACAAGAAAGGCAGGAATGTGAGCATTTGGCAAGTTTCCAAAAAATTGTGCTACAGGGTCCTCAGGAGACACTCAAGTCACTCTTTAGTTCTTACCTTTCTGCCTTTTTGCCTCACTGTTTCAGGGTTGTGTGACAAAAGCAGTTCAAGCAGAATTTAGTTTGTTTCTGCCTGATTTATTGTTTGTTACAGGGTTTAGTAAAGCTGTACTTGTTAATAAAATGGTTATTAAAACCTAGTCTGCCTTCATCTCAAGCCCAGTGACTTTACATAGCTTCTTTGTATTTCCAGCAAAGCATCAATATAAGCTTGTTCCAAGAATTTGAAAGCATTTAGCTAAACAGCGTTGTCAGATATCTTTATCTTTTATCATGTGTCCGTATTTATTGCACGTTTTGGGAGAGATGGTGAAACTGAAACCGACTACAGATCACCTTTGTCCTGAAGTTACTGTCTTATTTTTTCTCTTTGAAAACTTTATGATCATCTGACCATTTTGGGCTGAAGGTCCAATGCTCCACTCAGAGTGTATTAAGTTTAAGGTGGCAATCTGCCTACCGAACATTCTTGAGGATCTTCTGCTAAGCATCAGTATTCATGGGTATTCTTGGTACAAAAACAGAAACGTAGCCCCATATGACTACTTCCATAGTCATATCTGTCTGTCAATTTCTTTTAAAGAAATTTGGGCCTTTGCTTTCTTTTTGGTCAGCCATGTTTTCTGTTTCCTAGTCTCTTATGTTTGAACGATGAACTGAGGGAAAGGAGGCACAGATTGTTTAGGATGTTGCTCGGATTCTTCAAGACCTCCTGGATGAGACATCAATGTGTTCTTGGAGTAATTGTGGTAGACGGGTCCTTCCTGGCTAATGGGTCTTACTTTAGTTCTAAAGAGTTACAAACATTAAAATACCTTTGTAACCTTTCCGTCTGACGGATGAGATCCTCGATCCAGTGTCACGGTATCAGACAAGTTATTTTCAAGCAATTTATTAATTCCCTGGAGCTGGAAATAGTCAGTCCTTAGATGGCAGCTCTTAAAAATGTGTTTGCTCATAGTCAATCACTTTGCAAGGGGTTGATAAATAGGTTTTTAAAACTACTAATTTCTTAGTAGGGTTATCTTTTTCAGACAGTAAAACAGTGTTTAATTAACTTTGCAAGGAACTACTATTAACTATAATCTGAATGCTGTGAATAACAGTGAAATGTTTCATCTTTATTATAATCGGCAACACACAGCATCTGAACTAGTGAAGTCAACCTGAAACAATCAATGTTAAGAATCCCATGCATCTTCTTTGGACACTGTGAAATACAGGTACCTGGCTTTAATGTAAAATCCTTTTACACACACTTACATGCATACAGCTTTGTTCGGTCATAGTGCTGTTGCTTATTTGATCTCTCCATTGATCTGAGAGCGAAAGCTGCAGACGTTTACTCTGCCTTCAGGACGGTGGAAGTGCAACATCAAAGCATGTGTGTTTTACATCTGACAGACTCCCAAGCCTGGACCTTCTTGCCCCTGGAGTGCATTTGTCAGAGATGATCAGCCTAACCATTATAACACACGCCTGCTTGACAGCTTCTTTGTGCGTCTCAGTGGGGAGGACCGTATTAATGAGTCTCAAAATGTTAAACTGTAATGTAAAAGGAAACACACATCTGAGTAAAAAAAAAAAGACAAGACAAAGAAAGTATTGGGTTTTAGTCAGGAATAGATTTGCTCTCACTTATTGGGCAGCATATTCCAGAAAAGACAGGAGTGAACCTTTGCTTCATCACACCTACGTGGGGAATGCAAACTGTAACTCTTAGGTTGCTATGGTTTCAAAACACTTGTTGAGAAACTACAGAGGTCATCTTTTCCTTCTTGACCTGTGCTGTAAAGCTATACTGATGAACTTCAACTTCATCAGTATAGCTGATGAAGTTGCTATACTTCATCAGCAACTTTATGAAGTGTAGCAACTTCTAAGTTGTGCACATGATGTTAGGAATTCATTCTGACATTTGCAAAGTTGGCTCACTCAATTGATCAGACTCTTAGCTGTGCTGTATCACAATAACACAATTGTGTGTCTGAATTTCTGGCAGCCAAAATAAACATGTGCTTCCACTCTACCTACATCAACGAATCTGAACGTGACATCATGTTCAGGTTCGACACCGATGGACTGGTGGTGGAGCTACAACGAGCAACGGCGCTCTTAGCTCCCCTACACTACCTTCTGCTGCCACGTGTTCAGGATCATATGCTTTAAGATAGTTACATCATCCTCATGACGCATGTGGACCTCACTGTGTACTCCAGCTGGTTTGAGTGCTCTACACAACAGCTATGGGTACACCATTGAGTATGTGGATGGTAGATATCACCTGTCAATCATCTTCACACCCGCTTCCTTGACTGTCCCAGACACTTGTCTGTCGAAGAGGTCCAAGTCCCTTTTTCGAATACACTCATGCGAGATGCTGGATAGCATTGTATTCGAATTCCAGAAGGAGCTCAAGGCGGTGAAGGGAAAGAATAAAAGGAGGCCAACCTTGCTGAAGCAGATATTGACAAACACCAGTCATAAGCAAGACCTCTTTTATATTCTCTAACTTCTTGATAAGGCCGTATCCAATATTGGTGAGAGCCACCTAGTGAAGCTGGGACTATATTTGATGATGTTTGGCCAGAAGAACGAGCAGAGTTTGGATTTATGTGTTACACAGCATGTAAGGGGATGGTGACTTTGTCATTTTTCGCAATGATGACATAATGCTTTGACGACCGCAGATTGCCGATGCAGATGAGCTGGGGCTGATGGTTTGTTGATGAAGTAGATGAATGATTCCAAAGGGAAGCTATTCTTTTTCCAGTCTTAAAAACAAAAAATAAGACATAAAACAAAACACATTTGTTGGTGAAATGATCAGGAATTCAATGTAATTTCTGTTTAAAATAATATTTGTTAAAGGATAAACACCTACATGCACAAAATCTAGGTGTGTTATTGTATCCTTGACGCTACATTATCTTCCACTAACAGGGGGCAGAAGTTGTGTTGGTACCACAGTATTCTGTAACAAGCCTCCTCTGAAAGTGAACAAAAACCAAATCAAACGTCTTCTTATTGATGTGATACACAGTGAATGTACAAATCCACATTAAAAAAAAGAAATTGCAAAGTGTCAACAAAAAACAATACCAGCTTCGTGGTAGCATTACGGTTGAATTTAATGTAAAAATACAACGGCAACGTGAGGTAAACACACGTTTACCTCATGGTAAACATGATAAACGTTTCAATGGGAATAAAAATATATAAGCATTAATACAATGTCTGAAATTCTATATTTGAGATTTAAAAAAAAAAAAAAATTGAGATTTTTGGCAGAACTTGTATTTGTATTTTGGGATGCAGTCAATGTTTTGAAAACAAGTATTTCGAGTCAGACCATCGCACATATATGCTACATGCTCAGATTATAACTAACAAAAACATTAGTTATCGTAACCCAGCTAGCATTGAATGTTTGGAGCACATCCGCTAAACGTTGTCTTCAACGTCCGCCAAACGTCCGGTTATGACGTTTGATCGATGTCCAAATGAAACTCAAAATTGACCACCATTAGACTTTCAGCGGACTTTCATTTGAATGTCCGCTGAGATGATACACAGTTGTACGTTACAACTGTGTATCATCACAGTTTATAATCATCTGTCACCAGATGATTATAAACCCATCCAAGCACTGAGAATATATTTAGAACAAATCAGTGCCTGGATGTATGTGCAGAAACAAAACTAAAGTTATTACCTTTGGATCTAAACAGGAAATTCAAAAGTCAGCACACAGCTCCAGTTACTACAGTTAGACACTACTGATCAGGTACCAAATCTGGGCGTAGTGATGGATTCAGATCTGAAGCTTCAAAGGCACATAAAGATAATTACAAAACCGGTTTTCTGTCACTTCAAGAACGTTTTACAAATTAATCAGCGAATTTTCAAACAAGCTGTGTCAAATTTGGCTAGACGTCAGCACAGCATATTTTAGTTAGACCAATATGAATGTAGATTAAATTCTAACTTTCATTTTTTTTCTCTCCTGTTACCCAACAAGCCCTGTCTGTATTAAAGGAGCTTAAGCTCCAACTGTTGTATGATAAGTCTGTCTGGAAGAAAATATTTGCTTCCAGGAAAAAAATAAAATAAAATAAAAAGACTGATCCATCCACTCCAGGACCAGAATAGAGAGCCAGCAGAGTCCCAAGCACAGGCCAGAGAAGCACTTCTGAAGCTTCCAGCAGGCAGCCGACCTGTTCTGTGGAGGAGGATTGAGTTCACAGATGAAACTGCCTAACAGACGCTGTTTTCATTCAACTTCCTATAGTTTTATTTCTGCTGCTTGTTTATTCCCATCACCAGTTTATTTCCATTCAGTGCTGCAGCCTATCCCAGCATGTACTGAGCAGTTCCTGTTCTCATCTTTTCTACTAGAAACACTGGAAATGCAGCAACACTGTTTTAGAATATCCAAACAAGATCAACAGAACAGACAGGTTGTTTTTACTCATATTTCCTGAGACTCAAATCAAAGTAAAAAAAAATAAAAATACAGAATTTAAATTTGTTGATGAATAAAACTATAAAGTCATCTGCAGCATGGATGGCAAATGAAGCAATGACTCTGTGGAGGCCGATTTTGAGCTCTAAAACTGAATGTTGTAATAAAAATTCAGATGCCCTGAAGTTAAACCTAAGCTTTCCGCAAACCCATTAAAAATACAAATACATTCACAAGTTATACAGTTTCTGAGAGGCTGTTTAGTGAATGAATTAGCATGAAAAGATACATACAAATTGCTGAGTCTTCACATGACGAAATTAATTATAGAAGATAATGGGAGAAGAAATACGTTTGTTACAGTTTCAGCAGAAGTCAGTTCTTCTTAAGGATTTTTGACATCACAAGGTTTCCCTTCAAACATACAAACCTGCATGCACACAACCCACTGCGAGCCTCCAGGACTGAAAGGATGAGACTCTGTAATGTCCACAGACACATAAGGCATGATGTAGTAGACTGGCCATTACACCAATGAGGACATATTGTGCATGACTCACATTATGACCTACTACACTGTATATCAGTGCATTAAATCTCACTAAAAATGACCAGAGGCATCTGAGGTACAATTCTGTTTGTCTTTATTACAAATGATTTCTCTGAATTGCTGAGGAACTTTGTTGGACATGATACAAAAGGAAGATGAAGCCGTTTCTGAGTAATGATAATGATAATACTAATGACTTCATATGAGAAAAAGTGCTATTTTTGCAAATGCCTAACTAAATAACTACATTTCACTTAAAATATGTGTGGCTACCTGGAGAAATTTGTGGAGAGGAAATGTTCTTACCATTGAATAGATTCTGAAACCACTTGTGAGGCAGAGTGGGTACATATTACCAAATCAAGATATGGAATAACATTTGATAGGCATAGACACGATTATAACAATACAGGATAATATTTTTGATGTTTTTCTTCGTTAAACCCTGGTTTTTTAACAGTGCTGTTTGTTTTTGAGGCCTATACTTCAGCCTCTTCTTTAGTTGTGTACCTGGCCGATTTTACGTGCACTTTAGTGATTTGCAAAGCTTGTTATTCTGACACGCTTTCGTTTGAGAATGATGGGACCAGACGTGTCACAGGTGCATGAGTCACTCTTCACGGAGTTGTAAAGTTGGTTGTTTGACTTGGCTTGAAACATCAAAGACTTAGTGATGCAGAGAGAACACTGTTTAAAATGGATTTCACTGAACAAACACACTTATGACATGACATTCAGGAAGTCTTGATTCCTGAATGTCTATTCAGGAACCAAGTTACAGCTGCGTCTATTATGTTTTAAAGCCACATAATGAACTTCCACTGCTTACAGGACATTATCAGTTATGGATGATACGCTTCTCCAGCATCCAAGCAGCAGAGGGGACTGATTACCTCCCAGTTGCTTCTGTCCCGACATGCTTGACCTTCGATCAGTGCCACCTTGGTGACAAGCAAGACAGTGATTTTGATTAAAGTTTCCCCCTTGCCCGACATCGTCACTGATAATCATCAGTCACCTCCTTTGGCATACAATTCCATATGTATGTAAATCAATGCGGGCAGGTAGATGAGACGCAGTGTGTGGGCGTGGAGCCCAGCTGACCCCTGCCTCTCCGAGAGATAAAAAAAAATGCAGATAATGGTGATGACTGCAGGAGATGGGGTGCATCTATCACAACTAGTTTCATAAATCTCCTCCTGAAATGACAGAGCAGTCAGAAAGGTTAGGTCCCTAGAAAGTTGTGTGAACACGTGTCTATTGCTGTGAATAAATATCACAATAAATATGAATAAATATCACAGATTGAATGATAAATATCATTTATCAATCAATCTGTGATTGAATGATAAATGGGGTGAATAAATATCACAGATTGTTAAAGCCGAACACCTGCTCTGAAAGGACAAGTTTCATGCTTATGTGGTGCCCCTAAAAATGCCACCAAAGTATATATATATATTTTTATCATTAGCAGTTTGGCAAGTTATTGTGTCTGTATTTATAGTGCTTTCCTGAGGTAGTGACAGGAGCAGTAGTTAGGTTTTGTGCACCGTTTGGCCGGTTTTCTCAGGCGAGGTTGGCGTTGGCTCACTCTGAGGGCCGTTAAATCCCAACGTTTCCGTGTTGGATAAGTTTTATTTTATTTTGTTCTTTTTGGTGTTGGCTGTAAGGGCAACACTATTTTCCCAAAATAGGGATTGTCAAGTATACTTTATAAAAGTGAAAAGAATAATATTCATTGTTTGAAGTTTCCATAGTTACAATCAGAGGTTTTGTCTTTTCCTTGTATTTGAGCTGTTAGTTTACTAATACAAGTCAGCAAATAAAAAAAGCAACCTGGATGTCAACAGGAGCGCTGGCCGTCATTGCTGACTGTTTATTTTCTCTTCAGATTGTATGTTCAACTCTGTTACAGAACAGTTCCTACTCCCGGGACCTGTAATACATAGTCGCCAAACTTCAAAACATACTTCAAAACGTTTATGGAAAATGGAGAGGGAGGATTGCAAATATCTCTTCCTAGGAGGGTAAAGAGAATTTGTGCTGTTCTTTTTGATGAGGAAAGCACTCAGTCTTCCATCTTGTTCAGTCAAGTTTGTCCTCCTAGTAATTCAAGCCCTTCTCTGATCATTTTTTTCTATTCCCCAGTCTTACACTTTCCAGCTGAGATCCATTATTTTCTTCTGAAGCAGCTCCTTCATCACACTGCAAACAGTGGATGTGAGACCCAATAAAAGCCCTGCTATTTTATTATTGTCACCTGTTGCTTCTTGGTAACCAGTTTTTTTTTTTTTACTTTATTTACTTATTTGTAAATTTAAATAATTTTGAGTGTGAGGAAGTTTGCAGTTTCAGTGGCCTTTAGGATTGAAAACTAAAAAAGTTCCTTTCCTGACTGGCTTATGAGTCTGAGATCTGAATTAATCTCTTGTGTTTGACAAAAATCTACCTTGGAAAGATATGAAACATTTTCATAAATAAATTCATCTTTGCAATACTCACAGGGGCTGAATGCAAATGCATCTCTATCATCATATTTATAAATTCAGAACTTTAAATTATATTTGTTCATGCTACCTGAAATT
This sequence comes from Micropoecilia bifurca, assembly GCA_903067075.1. NCBI lineage: Eukaryota > Metazoa > Chordata > Actinopteri > Cyprinodontiformes > Poeciliidae > Micropoecilia > Micropoecilia bifurca. Next base: position 3,419 of record CAEGAF010144055.1, on the reverse strand, counting down.
ATGGAGTTGATATCTTGAATTTCTTCTTGTTTTTTGACAACTGAACAGAGGCTCCACTAGCTGTACCTACAAGGGTTTGTAGGGCTTAGTGACAACAAAAGAAATTCAACAAGATAATTAGGTAGCACCTACTAAGGTCCTAGGAGGGGGAGTTGGCAGATTCACAACACTTTGGGAGTCTGGGGGCCTCACAGATCTATAACAATCCATCCCAAGTTATTCAAACAGACACATCTTTCATGTCTTTTTTTTAATAGCAGATTCACTGATCTGTCTCAAGACCCACGCTGGCACTTTTCCTCTCAAGCATATTTGGGGCATGTTTGATTTAAAGCGCCAGCAAAGCTAAAATTTGGCACTCGGGCAACATTCTTTGATCCTTGCTGTGAGAGTCTGCTGGAATAATATCAGCTGGTAAAACAGTAACAAAACTTTTTTTTTTTTAACCACCACCAGTAGGTTGAACTGGCTGAACACGGGACCCATAAAGGATGGTTTAATATTACAGTAATATCTGAATATCGATCGGCTTTTCTCGCATTACTGCCTTAAAGATGATTTATATGAAAAGGTTCCTCTGGGTTAGGGCAGTCAAAGACTTCTATGGAACTACAGTGAAACGATAAACCACTTGTGGGCTGACCCCAGAACAGTTCCTCTTAAAGCCCTCATTGTCGGCTGTTTGTTCCAGGTCATTTTGTTTCACTACCCTTAAAAGGGACGGTAAAAATCCCTGCGAGAGCAGGGAAGCCCGGCCTCTGTTTGAGCCTGAATGCAACCCGTTCACTTAGCATTAATCAGGACGGTGGGGGGGAGGGGGGGCTCTGTGTTTCTAGGTCACTATGTGTCCCTGAAATGCACACCTCACTACCCAGAGGGAGGGAGGAAGGGATGCAAGCAGAGCCTGACGTCTGACAACGTCGCATTTGTAGTTGAGGGGCTTTAGGACACACACTCCCTGAAATTAAGCTCAGCTGACGGTTAAATTTCTGAAAGGCACAGCGATCGGAGAGACATACATCTAAGTATCTCTCTCTTTGGGAACAATCCTCTTTTCTGGTTTCCTAAGTAGACACCCATGTTGAATGAGATGGACCGTCTTTAGCTCTCACTTCTGACCGCGGAGGGTTAAAAAGAAATCAATATTATCTTCAAATCCTGACAACCACACTAAATAATCTCTAACAGACAGAAACTTTTGCCTTTCAAACTGCACAAACTTCTGGTTGTGTTTCTGCCTCTCAGAGCTGTACCAGTAAGACAGCACTAAAGTGAACTCTTAAAACAGCAGCACATTCATAACATCTTCTCAGATGTTCATTTATTACTATTATTATCCAAAAGTTAAGTTGTGAATATTGCACCACTTAAATAATATTTAAGTGTTAAATAAAAGTATATAAAAATCATTTGAAGGCAGCTTTAAATTAGATGCTTGTGGGATGGTAGACAATTGGGTCATAATTAAATGTTGAGATACTATTGGTGTAATACTCCAATCCTCGCGTGTAAATTCAAAAATCCATGCACCCACAAGCTGGCAGCTATATAAATTATATAAAATTTCTATTAACCTTAAAATACAATCATTGCAGTAACCTGAGTTTACCACTGGGTTACCATTTGTATTATGCTTGTAAAGTTGTTGGTTTTTGTAGATTACTTTAAAAATTAATGTAAAACATTGTCATGAGATTTAAAAACATATTACCAAAAATGTTTTTGTAACTTAACAAAAAAAACCAAAAAAACAGTCACTTCTCTAATTCCATCTGACATGTTTCTGAATGAGAGGAAGATGAGTTTCCTTTCCACAGTCAGAAACATTATCACTTCTACCTTCTGACACGCCTCTTCATCATGCCATGTTAGAAAATATACAGCAGAAATTTTCACAGTTGCATAAATATCACCAGACCCTGAAATTAGCTCCATCATCACCGTTAACCAGGGTCCCGATCCCTGCAGACAAAAAGCATCCCCAAAGCATGATGCTGCCACCATCACGTTTCACTGCAGAGATGGTGTAGTGATAGTTTTAGTTTTTGTACTTTGTGCTTTTCATCTAGAATGAAAAAGCTCAACTGTTTTTTGCAACAGCAAAATGTTCCTTTATTGGTTTTTTAATGTTTTAGATTAAATATACATTGATCTGTGAGTTGTCAGTAAAACTCAAAACTTTACATTTTGATGTGACAAATTACTGATAAAAGAACAATTATGAATTTGTTCACAATGCATTTTTTTGTTGTTGTTTTAGACTTTAAGTAAAAAACTAACTATTAGTCATCTTCATATCAAATGTATGACCTAAGCAAATATTTCTTTAAATAAAATGAAAGCTTTTATTTTCCTCCAAACAAAAGGACAGCTGCAGTTGGCTTCCATTTTTGACAAATACAATGAACAACATTATTCAGAGACACAAGCTTGCAGTTAATGCAGCAGTAAAACAAAGCATTATGTGGGTATTAACACCGTATCTGTGGGTATGCCATTTCTGGTGTTATGAATCTATGGACCACAAATTATACTTCAGTGCAGAATTTAGCACACTCCCACTATTGCAATGGCCAGCCTTTCCTTTTGCTAGAATATATTAGAGATTAGAAAGAAAAATATAACCTCTTTGCAATAAAAAAAAAAAATTATTTCATTTCAGGAAGACATATAACAAGGCACAAGAGTTCCGCTAAGCTATGCCATTTATCCACACAGGTTTGACTTGGTAAACAAAGCAGAAATGTGTTTGAAACTTTCTGTAACAGTGGTGTATTTTTAGACTCAAGCTAAACATCCACAGCACACACACAGAAACATGGCATCACTGCTTCATGGCCACTAAAGCCATTAGAGAAATAAATATAACATGTTTCCATGCAGGTGTGGAAGGAAAAAACTACTGACAAATGAGAGTCTATACATTTCTTGTGCAAAAGTCGTCATCGTTGCCATTGGGAATACTGATTTGAAACTACATTTCATCACTTAAGGAGAGTCAGGAATCCCAAAAAGTAAGAAGCAGCCACGTTAAGCAGCCAAACAGTACCACTGAGGACAAACATGCCAGAAGACTATATGGATACCCATCTGTCAAATTTTAATCGGATGATTGATTGATGGCCTTAATTAATTGATATTAATTGATATCAAACCCCTACCCCACCCCTCGTGACCGGATGTCCCACCTCGTGACCGGATGTCCCACCTCGTGACCATCTCGTGATCGAATCCCCTCCCGTCTCCCCAAACAAAGACTTTATTTAGACTTTGGATTACCCAATAGAAACGGAATAATTTACTTATAAGTTAGCAGTGAATAAATAAATATAGTATATTCCAGCCAGATCATAGCATGAATGATCCATCTGTGAGAAAACAATCATTTAAGAGTTAAATAATAGCAGAGCAGTCAAATG
>CAEGAF010144035.1:0-28905 GCA_903067075.1 Micropoecilia bifurca | reverse complement strand
TCACTATGACGTCACCGCGACTAGTCGACATCGACTCGACTATTGTCATGATGTAGTCGACCTTAAAAATTATGTAGTCGTTCAACCCCTAGTTTTAATGTGATCACACTCGGGAATAATCTGTGTTTTATCATTCCTTGTTGTGCTGTTTTTGATCTGGTAGAAATATCTAGGGTTCCTAAACAGTCTTGAAATGTGTGGAAAGGTTTTCCATTATCATTTTAAAGGTCTGGATTGGTATGGAAAATAGACATTTTATTCATTTCCTCCATTTTCAAAAACAAACATTTCTAATAAGGCTTTAGTATCACAGTGGTTTTCACATTTACCTTTAACTAGTGATGGGTTTTTTTATTTGTTTTTTATTACTTTCTGACTACATCTACACTGATTGAATATCCAACCAGACCAAACAGATTTTGGTCTTCAACCGTCAAATCCATGTTGAACTAGACTTGAGGTTGTTGGTCTAAAATGTCATAAATGCCATGAATCTAATTATTTTTGCAGATTCCTTTACAAAGCAAAGGTACAAAGTGTGGCTTATAGAATGTCAATTTAGTGTAGAATACAACAATCCTTATCTGAAAAGTCCAAGAGGTGTAGATTGTAGTAAAAAGGGCATTCAGGTAAATTGAAAAGTTTTTCAAACTTCAGTAAATTTTGTGATTCAAAAAGTGTTTGGAGCCAGAATGTTTTTTTTCTGTGAACTGAGAATTATCTGCAATTTTTCTGTGTTTTATAATTCCACTGCTCACATGTTCACCATCACAGTGAGCATGTTGGCGTATGACACCTGCTGGCTACCAAGGGAAATTACATCATACATGCAAGGGAAAGTACCCAATGTTGTTTGGGTTTTGTGCTTTTGCCAACCTGGAATGTTTCTCCATGTTTTTCTCTGTGTCCTCGTATTTTGCAGCTCTCGTTTTTTTTGTGTTTTTTTTTTAATCCTCACGGTATAACTGCTTGTGGAGCTCAGATAAATGTTTTTTCTGAAAAGACAAATTAAATACACACGGGTTTCTTCTACATGAAAAGAACATTGAAATATTGATGCTGGTTTGAGTTGTAGGTCACACTGATTTTATTTTGTTTGTTTTCTTCTGGGTTGCACAGGAAAGGCAAAGAGGTGCCTCCATCATTTAAGCATTTCTTCAGCAGCGCCGCGTCTCTCGGCTCCATCAATGTGTCAGGAACCAAGCTGCCGCCAGAGGCTCTCAAGTGAGACAGAAATTCATTCACGAGATCATATTCATTCCCTTACATCTCAGCTCAAATTCTTTAAGATGATTCTCAGAAAATGCATTTAAAACAAGCAACTTCTACTTTTATCAGCACCTCTGGTAATGATCTACAACTTTTTGTTCATCTTTTATTAACGTGGCATTTTCACTCTAAAATAAATACGTGTAACTCAACCTTTATTTAGATTTTAGGTGAATTGTGCATAGCGCACTAATTGGTCCCTTTGCCACTAAATTCTCTTTTGTAATTAATCACTTCTTGTGTCTTAACATGACAAAAGATTGGATCAGAAACTCCATACTGAAATGATTTTTAATGTTTTTTTTGTTGTTTTTGTTATACAACAACTTTTTTAAACAAAAATCCTGATTTATAAACACTAATATTAAGTTGGCTCTGTAAATATTTAATTTTCCTTCATCTGTATATTAAAGTTATTGCATTTTGTATTCAACATGTAAACTTTGAACAGAGCTCTTCTGCTTGGCCTGGCCAGTAATCCCAGTTTGAAGGATGTCTCACTGGATCTCAGCTGCTGTGAGGTAAGACCATTTTAAAACCCGACGCACAATGACTCTCATGTTCTACATGAATTAATTTCCTGTTCATTTGCCCGGTTTGTGTCAATAAAAACCAGTCTAAATGATTGGTGCACTAACCATATGACAAGAGCTTTCAACGTCCATTTGAGAATATTGGTGCTCAATCACATAATTAAAACCTGACTAGTTGGTGTAAACTTTGTTGGATGAGTCAGAACACTCAACCATTGGAACCAAGGTTTGTATTTTTTATTGCACTCTCCTCTTATTGATTGCTCCAGTTAGCACAAGTTTTGTGATTCCAGTTTTCATCAATTTGGTAGTATTTCTCATCCAATGCGATGGAGTTTTTAGGATGCACTTGAAAGCCACTTGACAGGCCAGTGGCAGCGCCAAGAGGCAGCATAATGGACTCGTTGGCAAACAGCAGGGAGTGGGTGATGGAGGAGGCGGGGAACACAGGAGAGGGCGGGGGGTCCAGTTTCCCTCTGTTTCATCACAGGATGCACTAAGGCTTGCTGCCATCTCCTCTCTCCCTTGTTTGAACAGAGACAGATTGCCGCAGAGCATAATGACTAAAGATAGCTCATGAATACAAATTATACAGGATGTCTTCTTTTAAAAAATCTTCTCCAACTGAATCTTCGGGTTGAAATGATGCCTTTTCAAAGCCTGTAATGAAGCGTTCAACAGAGGCGGCCCTGAGCTGCTCTGAGCGAGCAAAACGGTGTGGAAAATCCAGCCTTTCTGCTGCTCCCTGCTGAGCATGTTTTGCATGCCAGTGTGTTTGTCTTTGATGAGTTTTGTGTTTGAACACAAGAATGATCATTAAGCATCTGTGGGTTTCGTCGTTGGTAATTGCTGGCTTGGCTTTGACATGCTGTTTTCTCCTCCTAATGCTTCTGTAAGCTTGGGCATTGCGTAAGTATCTATGCATTCAGTCTTATTTGTCAGTGTCTGATTCTTCCCTCTTTTTATTTGCATGTCTGCTGTAGCACTTTCTTCTCCTGCTGATCATAATTTATTTTTTTACATCTTAGACAAAAACGTTTGTATGAATAAATCAGGTAAATCACAACTTTGTGGCAAAATTTCCATATCTGGATTTTGTAAAATTAGGACTTGTATCAGTTTTATTCTGATTTCTCTAGTATCTGTAATATAAGAAAAAAAAACATTCAAAAGTTTTTTTTCTAGTTTTTATACATTGAACAATCATTGTAAAACAGTGTTAGAGAGGTAGTTAATAAAAAGTTGCCATAAAAACGTGTTTCCATTTAGAACCAATGTGTGTCGGATCTGATACACACAGCTAAAATATCTGCATGTTCTCTCAATGTCTGCTAAAGTCGAGCTCTCTTTCCCCTCGTTGCATGTTGACAGACATGTCTTAATATCACAAAGAACTGTTCACTTTTACATGCAGCGTTTCCATCTGTGCTTCCTCTGACCTTATGCTTTAATGCCTCACTGGAACCGAGCGGTTTTGTTGTTAGACCCACATCATAGTGGTTAAGTACGATGTGTCTGCTGATCATAAAACGGTCAGACCTTTTAGTTCCTGACAAGCATGTCACAAGTTGGGGACGGTCAGGCTTAAAGTCAACTATCTCCAATCTCACCATTTAATTTGTTTGCATATGTTTTATGTGTTGTTGTTATTGAAAACTTTGCAATATATCTGATAAGTAAGTCTCCTAATAACCACACATTAACTCTCCCTGCCTTTTTTTCCTTCTGTTTTTCTTTTCAGCTTCGTTCGGGTGGCTCTCAGATCCTTGAAGGTTGCATTGCAGAAATCCCAAACATTTCCAGTCTGGATCTTTCAGATAACGGTGCGATGGCAACGCCTATACGCTTGTGTACATCTGAGTCAAAAATGACCAAAGATGTTTGAAAAAGCATCAATAAAAATGTAATAATCTCTCTCTTTAGGCTTGGACTCTGAGCTGTCCACTCTTCTCATTTGGTTGGCCAAGAACCGCTCCATCAAACACCTGTCTTTGGGAAAGAACTTCAACAACATCAAGTCCAAGTAAGCATGCACAGGAGGAGGAGGAGGAGGAGGAGAGGGGCAGGGAATATGGATTTGGATGCTGGAGGTGTGACTGGTTGGGAAATGAACTTGACACTAAAATTTTATCAGATTTTTTTTTCTATCTGATGTTCATCAGTGAAGGGACTAATGGTCTTTAAAAATATACTAGGCACGTTGACAGCGAGATTTATGTGCTGCTAAAGCTGCTGAGGCCTGTTTACTACAACATGAATCATTACAGGTTCATTTTTCATGTCACCTAGCAAAAGCCAACACGACTTGCTGCTCTGCTTGAAATGAAGGGCAGTTCTGCAAAGGATGCGACATTTCAGATTTTTGTTTTTAAAAATAATTATCACTGCACTTTACAATTATGTGCTAAATTACTGTGGGTGTTTTCACATAAAATGCACAGAAGTTTTGTGTTATAAAATGACGAAATGCAGAAAAAGCTCCAACTCTCGTCTGTCAAAGAAAACTAATAAACCCCATTTTTTCCCCTTCTTACCTCTTGTCTTGTTTGTATTAGAAACCTCGCTCCAGTACTGGATGGCCTGGTTCACATGATTCAAGAAGAGGAGTCAGTAAGTTTTTAATTTCTCCACCGTCTTCTCTGTGAGTCACGAGTGTAGCGTTGTGCACCGATCAATAATGCTAAAGTGAAGCCATCAAAGCACAGGGTTTGTGTTGCGAGTGTGTAACCTGCCATGTCAAGGAACTGTTACGCTTGATGAGCCCTTCTCCCTGTGGAGACTTAAAGAATCAGTCTAACCTTTCACTGACCCTCTGTCCATCTGCTTTGTCTTATCTCACCCTGTAATGAGAGCTGTAACAAGTTTTTCTCTTGTCCGCCCCCGTGATGGATTGATGGTCCTTCTGTGCAATGAGTTCAATTTCTCTCTGGGTGCTTATGCAGCGAGAGTGCAGGTGCATCATCATTCGTATTGGGGGGATGGTGTGTTTTTACTGGTATATCAGCTGGCAAAACTACACAGAAACTAAAATGGATGGAAGGTGAATTATGATGCTTAATGGAAAGCTGTTCAGCGTGTGAACAGCAAGGAAATGTGCTTGTTTTTTTTAGATAAAGAATAATCATAGCAATAACCAAATAAGAGAGCTCTTCTCTCGTGTTTTTGTATGTGCAAGTTGCACTTATTTTTTTTTTACTGCATAGTATAAGCAGTTAACAACCAGATCTGACATCAAAGTGATGTCAGATCATCAAATTGCTTGTTGAGATTAAACACTTGTGTGGTTTTTGGAAAACCATACAGTTAATACATTGTTGCACACATACTTTTTGTTTTATTTCAGTGGTATGGTTTTGCATATGCACATGCTGCCTGACGCTGATGCACATTATTGTCAGAGACACAAAATCCTGCACCGACATGGACTGAATTGCCACACTTGGAGGAAGAAGACATTACTCCAAAACTAACATAAAAAGCCAGATTACAGAGTACAAATGCACTTGAGGGACAATTGCTTTATTTTGGGGGTTACAGTTGAGCCCATAGCAGTATGTTTGTTGTTGTGGTGCTTACTTTTGTATTGCTTTTTTTTACTTTTTAGAAAACTCCAATTTGTACCATCAGTTGTAAAATATAACAATGTTTTTTTTTAAAAGGGAATTATTGTAGAGCCAACACCTCAGTGAGAGTATTAAGCTGCATTGCATGCTGTCTTTATAGGTAGTCACTGCCAGTCTGACATGTTAGTGCAGTTCTCATTCTCTTAATATGATCTAGTGCTGCAAAATATTAGGAAACCTTGAGATATTACATGTGAAAATTCCTACGTTGGAAAAGGACAGTGAGGGTCTATCTAAAAGGCCAAAGCAGATTTTATTACATGGCACCTGTAATATTTTAGCCTAGTAAATATTCTTTCCTAAGCAGCTTTTTGAGACAGAGATCTTGTGATCTGATTCATTGTGCTCTGTCCTCCCCTCCTTCTATCGTTCCTTCCCCTCCACCCCCAGCCCCTCACCTCACTGTCTTTAGCAGACTCCAGACTCAAAAGTGACCTGACCATCGTCCTCAACGCCCTCGGCAGCAACTCCACGCTCACCCGGCTGGACATCAGCGGCAACGCCATGGGGGACATGGGAGCCAAGATGCTGGCAAAAGCGTTGCAAATCAACTCGAAACTCAGGTGACTCCCAGCGTGTTCAGGAACAAAAGACCGTCCCACATGTCTGTCAGCTTTGGACTCAGCAAACTATTCTACATGCAGTGACCAATCAGCTCGCTTCCCATAAAATGTTATCGTTAAAGGGGTTATTGATAAGCAAAACCAAGCAGTATGAAAGACTCAAATACATTGGTAATGACCCCAGAGTGTTACAGTGACTAAAAGATAAAAGATACAAGTGAGTCAAAACTCAAATTTTAGTTGATTTATGTTTATGCAGCATGAGCGTTAGATAACGTCCATGCTTCAAAATCCATATGTCCATTATTTTTGTGATAATGGAGGTGTGTGTTTTTGTTTTTCTTTGCACAGGACTGTAATCTGGGATAAAAACAACACCAGCCCTCAGGGCCTTCAGGATGTAGCAACTGCTCTGGAAAAGTAAGTAGTTCTGTATAAGCTGTTTATGCAGCTTAATATTTTCACCCACTGATTTACTCATGACTACAATTAGCATCTTCACATGAAGCTATTCTAGATCTACATATTTATGAATTAACATCTTTGACATGGTTACACTGAGATGGCACCTACATGTTATGAGTAAAAACACATGTATTTTAAAAATGCACAGCAAGTTGAAAAGATGAACATCACTCAGCTTTTCTACTTCTTATCTAAGTTAAATTGTCTGTGTTGGCTGATACAGCAGAAATTTCTTCTACGTTCATGCTGAGTAGAATGAAACATAGAGGTACTTATAGACAGGGAGGAGGGAAAATAAAGGAAGGCAGGGGAGAAAAAGGCAAACTGGGAACTGTCAGATGACAAAATGCAACCTGCGGGAGAAAAAGGGAAACGCATCAGAGTAAGAAAAACATCAGGACTAAGCAGATCAGATATTGTCCTTTTGACGCTTCTGTTGAATCTTCCAAAGTGGCTGCATTTATTTCTGGGACAAGCATCTGAGCTCTTGGTGGCTGTTCAGATGCAAACATGTCTCTCTTTGCAGCTCTGATCCTCCCAGCAGTGTGTCGCCCCATTTCCCCGTTGAGCTGCTGGGTTGCATTATTCAAAGGATGATATCTTTTTTTTCTTTTTCATTGTCCCTGATCGTGATTCTGTGCAGCAGTCATGTGTGTTTTTATCCATTCATTTAATGTTCTTCTGCCTCTGCAGCTCTGCTCATTCGTTCCAGGTTTATTTCAGAAGTTCTGCACAGAGTGTCAAATATATCTTTGCGTTAGAAGACGTTTTGTATTTTATCTGTATCCTAGCCAGACTGGAATTTGAGTTAAGTATTTTCACAAGTGTGAAAAAAAGAAATAGGAGTTTGGGAAGTTATATGTTTAAGGACCTTTTGCCCTGGGCAGGAGTCCAAATGTATTCATCCGTTTATCCGTTTCGTCCATCCTGTCTGTCTGTCTTTTTATCTATTTTTTCATTCATTTCATTCAGCCATTCCTAATTTATTTATACATCTAGATGACTGCCAACCAATAAGTATGTTCCTCCATCGACTTTGTGTTTTTATAGGAGCAGTTTTAAAAGCTTCACCTCTGTAGAAATATCTGGCATTCACATTATCACATTTATTTATCATTAACAAATGAACTGGAAGCTTTTAAAGTATAGAATGATAAATGTTTGTAAACCGTCTTTTACTACCTGTGCATTTTTGCGATGCTTACACTTTTGTTTACTTAAATTAACTACAACTAGATATTTATTTATTTAATTTAAGAAAAATTGCAACGTCAGCAATTTTTTTTTTTCTTTTTTGTAAACCTTTGCATATTTTTCTCTGCTTACATAATATAAACCCGTACTGGAATAAAATTATCTTTGTATTTGCATTAGAAACTTTACCATTCGCTTCATGCCCATCCCAATCATCGATGCCTCGCAGGCCCTGAAGGCCAGCCCTGAGAAAACAGAGGACGCCTTGCTGAAGGTAAAGTACAGGTTACTTTAATTGTTCTTTTTTTCCCCTACTATTAAAACAAATTTGTAAAATCAACAAAACGCCAACTCTATTTTAGATTTTTATGGCTTGTGTTTATTAATCAGACATTTACAGTTTTTTTTTGTTTTGTTTTGTTTTTTCTTCCCAGATTGAGACGTATTTATACAGGAATCATGAAACTAGAAAGCACCTCCAGGAGCAGGCCTATCGCCTCCAGCAGGGCATCGTAACCACAACCACTCAGCAGGTGAGAGAGCACAAACAGACAAAGATGAGAATCTCTACCGTGCTCTGCTTTCAGAGCTGCTTTTTTTTGGAATTCCACAATGATGCCATAGATCGACTTAAAAAATGTCTTAACTTTCATTGGCTCCTGTTCTGAACAATTTGTGTTTAATGGGGATGTGACTGTTTGCTAAATGCAAACACAATAAACGACCAACCGTCACGATCTTGTTTTCCAGATGATAGACCGAATTTGTGTCAAAGTCCAAGACCATTTGAACTCACTGAAGAACTCCGAGGCTGACGCCATCTTGGAAGACGTCAGATCAGCGGAAAATCTCATCAAAGATGCAAGAAACTCTAAAACAGTGAGTAAACATACAATAATTTCAGCTGCACTCTTAGTGTTTTGGGGATTTTTGTCTTTTAGTTTCTATAAAATATACTTTACATGAGCAATAGCTTATTCAAATGACTCTAATTTTAAGGTGTAACTCTAATGAGATTCAGCACATTGGCTCATCTTAAGAATGAACCAACATGTCTGTGGCGTTGTTGTGAATACTGACTTCTCTGCGTGATCCTAGCTGCTCCGTAACCTTTACCACCTTGGATCAGCATCCAGAGAGGAGCTGAACAGTTCATCAGCAGGTCCCATCCAGGAGAAACTGGAGTCCATGGCTGGAGAGGTCACCACCGTCATGGATCAACAACTCCAGGTGGGATGTTTGTGCTGAAAATATGTATAACTGCTGGATGCTAAACAAAATTAGCCTGATCATTTTGTGATGTGGTCGGGGCCTTCAGTCTCTGCTAGAGTCCATGATGGACACTGCGGAGTCTCTGTGTCCACATGTGATGAAGAGGGGATATCTTCGTCCTGAGTTGATGAAGGAAAGCTCAACCAAGATGGTCGTACCTAAATGCTTCGTCACTCAAACCCTCCTGGAGCAGTCTGGGGTGGATATCATCAACAAGATCAGGTCTGTGTCTCCGCTACTTTGAAGGCTTTTTAAAAATCTTTTTTATTGACTTTTTGCCTTCTCTCATCTTCTGAAATGACTCAGTGAGGTGAAACTGAGTCTGGCCTCCTTTCTGTCGGATCGCATCGTTGATGAGATCTTAGAGGCTCTCTCCACATCACAGCTCACACTGGTAAGAAGACGCCTGTTTACTTCGTCCTGCCACGTCCGAAGGAATATATCAAAACAAAACAAATCCAGAGTCGAGTTGATGAGATTCTTAAGTTAGCACCTCATGTTTGCTACCTTTATTCATGGTCAGGAAAGCCGGACCCTGTCTACAGCCTCTCTCTGTGGTTTTTTTTCATAACTTGTCTGATCAGGCAGACCATCTGGTGCAACGCGGACGCCGCTTGGTGCAGCAAGACTCTGTGGATCTGGACGTGCCTGAGGAGAAGATTCCTAAACGAGCGTCGGCTGAGATACTAGAGGCAGAAAGGCTTGAAGATCTGGAAACATGTATGGTAGGTCACCACTTTTTTGTGTGGGTAAACCACTCCACTGGCCAAAGAGGAATTTATTAAATCCACTTTTGTTCTTTGTACGTTTTTTTTTTTTTTTTTTTTTCCTTTTCTTTATTAATTGAGGTTTCCTTTCAAATCTTTGTGCAAACAAATTGTTTTATATTGTGTAAAGTTTTAAAATGTCAGTGTGCCTCTGTCAACACATTTTTATTTTATACTTTGGTTTTATTACTACCTTGATCGTTTTTTCCTCTGAGGTGTTTTTTTTTTTGTAATATTTTTCAGGAAGTGATCCGACTTTTAGCTTGAGTTGTTTTTATCTATTTTATTTTTATCTAATTTACTAGGGTGGCATTTTAATAACTGTTGGAATCAGTTCACAGGGAAGCCTTAGTGCAGCACAGTCTCCAGTCACTCGTTTTTCTATAGTTCTTCTGCCCATAAGTATTTTCACCCCTGCTCTCGATCCTGTTTCTTCCTCTTCTTCCACGTCTCTCGCTGCATGAGTTTTTCCATTTTCCTCCTTAAGCCGTATGGTGTGTTATTTTCTCTTCAATCTTCTCTTCTGTTCCTTTTTGCCCTTTCTACCTTTGCTCCATGAAGACTCTGTGCTGCACCAGTGTAAGTAACACAGGACTGCCCCACTGTAAACTCCTTTCTCTCCCGTTTTTGTCTGACTTTATTTTTCACCTCTCTTCAATGTGCTTGCTTGCTGGACAGTCCTCTGTGGCTTCTAATCTGCTCTGTTTCATCTGCTTAAAAATCTGTACAGAAAATGCACTTTATTTGACTAACAGTACTTTGTTCTTCTTAATATCTTGTTGAATAATAGATTTCATAAACCTTGGCACTATTTTTTATTTATTTATTGTCACACTGCTCTGTTCCGCTTCATGAAGTCCACCGTTTGTCGTCGTCACTATGTGAATGTGGGTCAGAATCTAAATGGGATGCATTAAGAAGTCACTATGAACAGAGTGCATGTTATGATCCAGAGATATATCCCAGTTCAGTTATTCCAATATTATCCAGTTGTTAGTGTTTTAAAATTTTACACACTGTGAAATTTTAGTCATTTGTTGGTATTTTTGAAGTTGTGTTTTTTTTTTAATTTTTTTTTTATAATACCTGCAAAACTGCTCAGAATATTTGGGAGGAATGTTTCGCAACATTATGATATTCTGACCTCCATCAGTTGTACAAATAAAAGACCGAATGTTACAACACACTGCCATGCAGTCTGCAAGGTAAATTAAACTTCATGTGTTTGTAGCTCTGGGTTTTGGTGGATGATAATACATGCTTTTGTTGTTTTTGATTTATTTTTAATTTGCACAAACTCTGTGAACTTAATGGACGTCCACATGCATTGTGCTAGAAATGCTTGCTTGTTAAAAACCAAGATTTTTCCCCCTACTGTTGAGATGCCTGACTAAATTCTGCTGTTCTCATCAGATGACTCCAAAGTCGAAAAGGAAAAGCATTCACAGCAGAATGCTGCGACCTGTGTCTCGTGCCTTTGGTAAGTTGTTTTGTTCTCAATTTAATGTGTCAATGACATTTTTTTAAATAAGCTTACACACAGAGCTGGTGCTGCCAATAGCTACGAATCCCATAATGAGCTTATTTTAACTTCTGAGCAGTCCTTCTCCTTCTCCTGCTCCTGAACGTTTTATTTGTTCCAATTTTTTGTCACATGAGCTTATTAAAGTTAATGGAACGACGAATGTGTCCACATTTAAGAATCTTATCAAAATCCAAACCTGCAGAGATGGAGTTTGATCTCGACAAAGCCCTGGAGGATGTTCCCATCTACATGGAAGATGCCTCCACTTCGTCCCAAGCTCCTCCCACTCCATCAGTGGGTGGGCCCAAAGCGGAGCAGCGTCCGTCCGGAGCGATCGCAGAGCTGCCGTCAGAGGAAGAGAAGAAACTGCAGCATTTCACCAAACTACGGCCGCGAAGGAACAAAAAGATGCATTCTAGTAAAGTAGCCGTAAGTAAAACGTTGCTTCTCTATTGTGACTCAAATACCAGTCAAAAGTTAAGTCGCTGTCAATAATTTAAATTGTTGGACTTGCAAGTGCTGAAATAAACAGGCAAAGAGTAGATTGTTGATATTGGATTTTTCTTCTTCTTGCTTTTTGTCTTTCAGCAACTTAACAACACTCCATCTCAAGATGGCGGCGAACAAAATGGTCTCATGGGGAGAGTGGATGAAGGAGTGGATGAATTTTTTTCTAAGAAAGTCACCAAGATGGATTCAAAGTGAGAAACTACTGAAGAAAATGACAGATAAAATAGTCCAAATAAGCTAATTTCCATTTTGTTAAACATGAAGATATTCTTATATTGTATTTGATCATCTGTTTAGTTTTGACTTTAACATGCTATGTTTCCTCTACTGCCTCCTTTAAGACGGTTTTTGAAGAGCTCAGAATCTCAAGATGGAGAAAAGAAGAAGAGTAAAGGAGGATTTCTGAATCTCATCAAGCGATCCTCCAAATCCGATAAGTCTGATAAATCTGACAAATCAGACAAATCTGATAAGTCAGAGAAAAGTCAAGCAGCTCCAACATCCTGTGGTGCGCCCGCAGCCTCTGCTGCAGCCTCTGCGATCCCAGAGGAACCCTCCTCTCCAAAGGTGGCAGTCAGGAGCCCACCTCCTGAACCAAAGTCGAGGTACAGCTAACCCATAATCACACCTAACATATGCCTCAGGTTCAACTCCTCTGACGGTGTCTGTCTCCAATCCAGAGACTCTTCCACCCGCTCACAGCCTACAGACTACAGCAGCAGCTCCGACCGGTCCGAAGAACTGAGGACTCCGGACTCCATAGATGAACCCTGGGAGGGTTCGGACGGCAGGGGAAGTCCTCAAGGCGGGAAGAGGTACACTGGAGTGCAGATGATGGGAAGTGGCCTCTTGGCAGAGATGAAAGCAAAACACGAGAGGAGAGCATACAAGGTGAGTAACGTCAGGTGGAGCAAAAATCATGTGGTAGATTGAGGAATAATAAAACCATCCATTGACTTTCTACAAGGAATTTTCCCTTTTTATTCATTTTTTCCTGCACTCTAGTTTGAACACCTTCAGAACATAAAAAATAACTAGAAATCTGAGTCTGGAAAACCATGACCTCAGTGTTGCTTTATGTGACACAACACTCTTGACTTCAACCAGAACCTTTGAATAAAATGAATGTCTAATCCAATTGTTGTTGGCAAGATTACACTAATTATATATTTTTCTTTGACTCTACATTTGGACATATTTTCCTCCCGATAATGTATTTATTCTCAGCAAATCGTCTCAATGTAATCCCCTGCATGTGCTTCACATTTGCACCATTACTATTTTTAGGCTGCAGATAAATAGTCATAGAGCTCCTCCAACCCTCTGCTTGTTCTAGCAGGTTTCCAGGTGTGTGTGCAGGTGAAATGGGGCAGGACTGTTTTCTCAAAGCAGGTCGTAGAGAGCAGGAGCTGCATCCTCTGTGTTTCACTGTGTCTGTCATTTAACCCCATTTATCCCATTTGTGTTCTTTTAGAAAACTGGGGTAAAGAGAAAATCTACATCTGTTTGCAACAGGCAGTGATTGCACATTTTGTCTTTGTGTGTCTTGTAGTCTTCCAGCCCTGACAGGCCTGACAGCAATGCAGCAGGTAAGCTATAAGGAGAAATTTATGATTAAAAATTAGCAAAGGATAAAATGTGACAACGTTCAGGAAATACTTTTGCAAGGCACTGTACTTAGATGGTTTTTGGTGGTGATTTCAAAGAGTTATTTTATCTTTTTTCTTGTTTTTTTGTTTTTGTTTTTGTTGACAGCCAAGTCTCAATCCTCAACTGCTGAAAGCAAGACTTCCAGTTGTCCCACTAACAAAGCCAATGCTGCTGCTGCAGAAAAGTCCTCGCCCCGTAGTGAAGCCAAGTCTGAACCTTCCGCTCGCCTCAGAGCCACGTCTTCCTCATCGTCCCCTGCAGGACCAGTAAACCCTAAGCCACCAGTGCCACAAGGAGCAAAGCCAGCCCTGTCTGCACGGCCCACCATCCCCCAGAAGCCGAGGGCCAGCAGCGGCAGGAGCATAGGTATGTGGCGCAGTCTGCACAAGCTGTCTGAAGCTTTTTGAATAACTTTTTAAAAACAGCCAAATTTTACAGTTATATTTCATGCCTGTTTTTTCACATAGATGAGAGTTCAGCTTCCCCCATCGGCAGCGGCCATGCATCTCCCAAGATTCTGCCCTCCACCCTAAAAAGAACAATGTCAGAAAAAGACAAGGAGCCCATTCTGCAGACCGGAGTTTCCACCAACAAAGGCCCTCAGGAAGGTGAGTCGCTAAATCAGCTGGAAACTTTCACTCTCAAACGCTAAATAATCTTAGCAGCCCCTTTTGAACAGTTTTAACTGTGTTCATCTAACACACTCAGTTCCTCTGTGACCTCATGTTGCTGCTGTGTGTCTAGCAAGTGACGGATGTGACTGATAGATTCAGGCCAAGAGCGCTGCTGATTAAAACTGTATTTTCTCTGCTGCGCATCATAAATCAGATATGCAAAGTGTTTTGGGTTTTTTACTGTCTCTTTTTGTATTGAGCAATCCTTAAAATCAATTTTCACAGAATGTTCAACCTTGCATTCAAGTCAATAGTAAGGAAAAAAAAACACCTTGCAAAAATAATTAGCAAATTTTAAACCTTGAAGCCTGATTATAACATTTAGTTGTTTCACTTCTTAACTAAAATCTAAAAGGTGTTTTCATGAATGAAAGCTTTCGCTCTGTAAAACATGAATGAAGCAGATCAGAATATAGATCATGTACTGAGGTACACACAGTATTTGACAGTTCATTTTAGTTGGAAAAAACAGATGACTGTAAGATTTCAGTTACTCTATTGATTTGTTTAACGAAGACCAACAATAAAGAGAGATGTGTTTGGGGTCCTTTCAATCGACCACAGTGACGGAAAGAAACATCAAATTTCGATCCTGAATTTTTCTCCCATTTTCTCCTCTTGCCTTTTACTCAAGGATAGTCAAATTTTTTACATGATAAATGAATCTCCTGAGAATAGAATCTCATAGAAATATGACAAAATATCCATTTAAATGTATGGGATTTTGGCTTTTTTTTCTTTTCTTTTCCATTTGTTCCAGCTACATTATTAATGTTGTTTTATTGTGTCTGTTGTTTTCAGTGAAGTCGGCATCAGACGCTGCTCAGAGATCCAGCACCAACGCTGATGACCCAGGCTCCTTCAAAACCAAGGACAACTGTGCAAACACAGACAAAAACAAAGCAACCAGAAAGAAGTCCTCGGACTCAGGGGAAGAGGCAGACAAGGACTTTATACTAATATGAGCCACTCACCAAGTCTCAGGCTCCTTTATAGAAAACTAACTCCATGGGAACAAATCTCCCATGGTTTATTTTTTACAATACGATGCATACCTGCAGGTCCAGTTTGACCACAAAGTACAAGTCAGAGCCGGTAGGCATGAGAAGCAGAAACACAGTTTTGACCTTAATGCATGGCGGATATGACCGCAGTGGACGCAGTGCGCCTCCAAAGCGAAAACCCAAAACTGTGCTTCGTCTCGTGAGAGCTTCCTCGATCAAAACAGTATTTTTCTCCAGATGTGCTGTCAGCCTTGCTCATCCTCACTTTTCTTACTAACTCTTCAGGGTCTGAGAAGATGAATCATCAGGGTTTGGTCCTACTCATTTAGACCGTAAATAATAAATCACGAAGTGGAATCAAAGTTTGACATCTCTAAAAATAAAGCAGGGTGCTTTGAGAGAGCGCGATTACAACTAACTACTGTGTTTTACGGCTTGCTGCCACAGCTTGACACCCAGGGACCAAACGCAACAATAACCGCCATACCACTTCACTGTACTTGAAGCCAAAACATATTAGCAAATCAGGACCGTCTCTGATATATTTTTGATGGATTTTATAACACTCTGGTTTTTCTGTACGTGCTACTAAATAGGTTTCAAAGTGACTGAAAATGTTATGCAATTTCTTTTTTTAGTTATTATTTACAGGAATAAGCAGGTTTCAGCTGAGAGTCTCAGCAAAGACACAGATCAGTGAAGTGTGGTTTACTTTAGAAGTGGAACAGCTGCAGACTGATGCACACTAAGCAACAGTGTATAATACTCCATGTGAAAGCTGGAGTGTCCATATGATGTGTTACTGCTTTGAGAGGACTGTGGCACACTTTGTCTTTACTGATAATCAGCATATGGCTTCAGCACTGTTAAATAATTGCTCTTTTATATTCAAACATTGTGGAAACCTTTTTTTTTTAAATCCAGGAGAGGAGCTTTGGGAATATAATTAAAGTGCAATAGAGAGCTATGTTTGGTTCTTTCTGGAGCATGTCTGTAGTGTAATTTCTTAAAAGAAGTTTTGAACACTTTTTTTGTTATTTTTGCAAATAAAAAGCATTGAGAATTTGAATTGCTCCTAGAAAGACTTGAATCCCATTTATTAAGACTATGCTAGTGCTCTACATGTCCAGTGACAACAAGGAACTTACTGTAAAATACGACTGTTGCATAGAGAAATCTCAATAGAAAAAGAGAGTTTGAGACAGTCTTAGTTCTTTGTGTAAAAGCAAAACACTGAAGGAACTCCAGCACACAAGTTTTTTTTTGATTAGTGATTTGAAAATGTTCTTAATTCTTCTTTATGCCTAAGAAATAATAAATGCACAAAATAAAGGCGGCAATCGTACTGCTTGTTTAAAAAAAAAACTAATGCACTGTGTGGGGAGAAAGTGAACCGTCGGTGGGTGTATATTAATTGTGTGGCATCAACTTGGCCGTCGGGCCGTTTCTTCTGTTTTGGTTTTAAGTCGACATACCAGTTTCACACTGCTGTAGAGTTTGACTAATTCTGAAAGTGAATTTGTGTAATAAAAAAACAAACTCTAGTGTAAATGAATGATGATTAACAGTACACTGTTTACGATTTAAATATTTGATTGTTTTCTCAAATATTTTCATGCCATACTCACACAGTGTAGGATGGTCATTATATTTCTTTTCTTCTATGTCATGATTGTTTTATCAATTCTCAATTTTCTGTGACTATTGTGAATCAATAGAAACAAACAACAAAACGTAATTGTTGCTGGGATTAAAAAAACAAAAGCAAAATATAGATTAAATGAATTATAATGCCATATTCCAGGGCACATGGCTGTATATTTTTTGTGTCAGCATTTGTGTGCATTCTGCCACTGTGAACACCATCGCATGTAGCAAAGTGTACAGGACTGCTAAATGTGCAGCCTGAATCAGATTTTATTCACAGTCCATGTCTGGGTAAATCCGGAAAATTGACAGAAAAAGTTTGATAAAATCCAAAATTTCAGAAAACAAATTAAAACTTACATTTTCTTTAGTTGAATGTTTTTGGATTAGACTTGAAACATAATCCAGAATCTAAATCCTGCTTCATGTCTAAGTTTCAAGAAAGTTTTTTATTCCCATTTGTTTTGCTTGAAAATTTGCAAAATAACAACAAAGAAAATATTATCCCAGATCATAAATTTTGCTTTAAATGACCAAGTTTCAGTAGTGAGTGTTGGATTTGTTTGTGAAGCCTATTTTATTTATTTTTTTCACTTTAAAAGATTCAGATTGAAGTCGAGGCCAGAACTCTGACCAGTGCACCTTCCCCACAATGTGGTGTCGTCTGATGTCCTTTTATGGCGTTACAGTGGGGCTGTCCTTTTCTTGTCTCTCTTCACTGTTTACAGATTATTTTTGATGTATATAGTCAATCTGTCCTGGATGTTCATGACTACAGAATCATCTTCTTTTGTCTCTGAAGTGTCTCTGGACACTAAAAATGACAGGATGCTTCTACATTGCATGTTTAAATTTAATCCACTCATATGTGGCTGTGTGCAGTAGCCATTTCTGAGCTTTTCTTTTTGGCATAGCAGCATCAGCAGCACAATGCAGGCAGAGTTTCTGTTGTATTGTGATGGAGACTGAAAATAAGTTGAGAAATATTCAACAACATGAGCATCTGGTTCTTTCTGTTGCTGTTCAGTGTACAAACATGTACAAACATGCCAGTACTCGGTAGCATTCGGTCTAGACGTGCCAGTCTGTGTGTGACTGCATGATGTGGCTGTGAGTTTTTCTGTATGTACATATGTGCTTTCGTACATGTAGGGCCTCGTGTGTTTATGTGTGTGTAACATAAGCACATGTAACACATTCACACGCCTATGTGAAAACATGAAATCCTCCGTTGTTTTGGTACTAAGTGCACTACTATACTAGGGATCTGTTTGTAACTTATTTGAAATAAAATAAAGTGACTGAAGGCTGATGTTCTTTCTCAATTTTTATGTTTGTTGTCACTTTGAACATGTTTTAGGAAATGAAACAAACTTTACTGGGACTACATGATAGAAAGTAAATGTTTGGTCATCTATTTAATTAAATTGATTCTTATTCTGTCATGACTTGGCATGTTTTAATCATCCTCGTGTTGGGAGTTTTTATGCAACTATTAATACTGATTAAAATTATATTACATTCTGCTTCATATTCTCATTGGTCTCATTTCCAGTCAGCCTCTTACGAGAACTTAGTTTTTGCTTTGCAGTGTAACAATACCTCCACTAGATGGCGCATGTGTTTTGTACTGTAAAATCCCACATCAACAGACTGATTTAGTGACATACAGAAAGAAGGAGGTGTGGTTTATTTTAGTTGAGAGCATATGTCAAGCACGCAGACGGCTGAGGAGAGCAGCACAGTTCATCTCTGCAGACGTCCTTGTTTTTACGTGTAAAAGTTTCAAGCTTCCTTTTCTTTGGACAGATGGAGAGCTCTTTTGATAACCTGGATGCAGCAGGTTTCTTGGAAATCTGGCAACACTTTGATGCAGACGGTGAGGATATTTCATGTCATCTTGCTGTCCTTTGCCTATTAATAGACATTGTTTAATATAAAGCATTTTCAGATTTGACCATTTTGCTGGGCTTGTATTATTAGACCTTAGATGGTTTGCTCCTTCCGTGGATGTAGAATCAACTGTGTTGCTATAAATATGTGTGGATTGAACAAGTAAGAGAATAAGTAGTTATATTTTTATGGGTTATTATTGGAAAATTGTTTTTGAATCTACTTTTTATACACAAACAAAAAAAAATCCTGCTACACATCCCAACCGTTTGATTTTCGCTCTTGTGTTTGTAGATAATGGTTACATTGAGGGTAAAGAGCTGGATGACTTTTTCCGGCACATGATGAAAAGACTGGGGCCACAGGTGAGTGAATGTTTTATCTGCGGAAATACGCCACTAATTTATAAATACATTTTCACAGACAGTAGGCAACAGAGAGTGGCATCCTCTTCATGTGTTTCTAATTGTACAACCTAAAAGCAGCAGCGGTGTGGTGCGGTTAATTGTCTATGAAGTTGTCCATATTTGAAAGGTTAATAGGTTCATATCTTTATGGAGCACATATGAGAAAATTAAGGCTTAGCATCTATTACTGGGGGGGGCGGAAAACTTGAAGTGAGCAGAAATTATAGACCTCTGCTGTCTGGGTAGCCAAAGATGTTTGCAGCCGTCTGAGTGGGCGAGGTCTCAGTAGTGATGCTGGACAGTACATTTAAAAACAAATGAAAACTATCAAAGAACAATCTTGAGTCGATACAGAAAGAGTTCCAAACAGAGAAGGAGGAAAAAGCCTGTTGACCACGTTCACTAATGGCACATCATGTTTGCAGAGCAAAGTTAAATGTGGTTAAGCAGAGTAATGGCCGAGCCCTTTCCCGGCCCAGTTTTAATGGAAACTCCAATAAGCATACATCCACTGCCTGCTGTTCTTCAGCGTTCTGAGCAGACTCCCTTGGATACTAATTGGGTTGCACTAAAACAAACAGATTACCACACTTATATTACTCTCTCTTTTCTGATGTTTGCTCTCTGCCACTAATGCCCCCAGGACGGATGATGTTCAATGGATTTCTGTCAAGCTACAAAGACACTGCACAGCCGTCCCATCTGCTCTGGCTGCCATTTACTGTTGTGCATCATTTTGTTGCCATTTGTTACTGTGGTTTGTCAGCTTTTTTTTTTTATTATTATTTTTACTCCAACATAATCAGTTTCTGTTCACTGTACTGTACTGCTGTATCAGTAATTTTGAAATGTGATCTGACGTGGAGTTAACATTTTGTCAGGTTAAATTACACACAAACACACACCCACACACATTTTTGTACAACCAAAAGGAAATATGAACAGAAAAGGGGAACAGCTGTGACACCTCTGACGAAGACTGAAACATGTCAGGTATGAAGAGACATAAAATATCTTAGCAAAATCAATGAATTATTTGTATTTTCTTTCGAACCAAGGCTAAAATATAAAGTAATTTGTTAAACAACTGATGCCGTGGCATGACGAGAAATGTGTATCAGGGCATCTAAATGATGTTAAAATCATTCAGTTTAAACAAAATGTCTTCATAATATTGCAGGTGGTTTAGGGAAGTAGTAAACCACATGATGCTCATTTTTTTTGTCATATATGTTGTATTTGTCTGAGACCCGTCAGCAGCCAGATGTTATGCTTGTCTTTGTTTTCAGTGTCATTATCCGAGTGACATACACATAGTGTGTCTCTTGATCTCTATTTGTAATAACTCTGTGGCCCCCTATGGTCTGCAGACTCTGTCCTCTGCTCCACACAAAGTGATTATTCAGGTTAAAGCGCCATGAATCAACATGTTTCCATAGCTACAGGAAGGTGACTGGAAATTAGAGTGTAGAATTTGGAAAGTTGGTTGCTAAGTAGAATAATTTCAGCACGTGAAAGTGTAATTGCCTTCAGATGTGACTGGAACCTAAATTGAGATTAGTTTTATAGTATAGTTGGAAAAACTCAAACATAAAAAAAACAAACAAAATCAAATGGATCTCAGTCTCAAACTGTTTTTTCATATGAACAATACATTTTACACATACCTTTACTTTATTCCCATTATCGCCCAGTGTTAGTAGTTTGCTGCTACTTATTTTTGTCTGAAACTGCATAGACAGGGAGTGGTGACCCCTGCAGGTCTGGAGATGTCAGGACTCTACTGCTGCTTGATTAGTGGGATATATATATTACACCTGAGACCAAAGGGTCACATGGGAGCTGAAGTGCTGCTGTCTTACCTCTTTATCTGCAGCGGTTCACAAAAGAGTAGGTATTTTGTTTGCAGATAACTCTCACAGTGACATCCTTTAAAAATGCTACTGACTGATTTCTATATCTCCCAAAGTATGCAGTCAATTTGGGACAGTTGATTTGCAAAGAGCCAAATGAAGGGTTTCTGCTTTATTGGACATGTCAAACAACTTCTATTGTTGGATGACATGGTTAGGGTCAAGTGCCATAGACCCTGTTAATTCGCTTGAGTTCAAAAAGCAGATCTTGAGGGAGGAAAAAGTCTTAGTTTAAAGGTGTATCCATGGAGACAATACCAAAAATAAATGTGACTAAGCCAGAGATGTAGACTTGTTTTTTATGTAGTTTGGTTCTTTATATTCTTTACATTTAAAATTGTTGTGTTGTATTTCCTTCAAAGTCAGACTTTATTTACCCTAATTAATTTATCTATAAACAAAACAGAAAAATCAGTGATTTATTTTGATTTTGCTGTTTTTTTCACAGGAAAAAGCCACAGAGGAGAGAGTTCAGAGACTGAAGCAGAGGTTCATGTCCGCCTATGATGTGACTGCTGATGGTAAACTACAGATTCAAGAGGTACTATTGCTCATGCCTCATTTCTATTAGCCATAAACCAATTTAAAGATATTTTTAACATAATACTGCTTCAGTTACACAAAAATGAATGGTAGCAGGGAGAGCTTAGGGACAGGTTTGTTTGAAATAAGAAAGATTATAATTAGACAATAAAAGACAAATGCTGGCCAGCATTACATTGTCCAAGATGTTGTACAAGCTGATGTAGACTCTCTATCAGCTTGTCTTCTTCCCATAATCCATCCTGGAGCCACTTGTTCCTCATTCATTGGGCCAGGCCATATTCTCCTGTTGCTCTGTGATCCAGACTGATGTTCTCGTGCTTATTGTTGTTTTTTGCTTTAGCAGTAGATTTGGTCACCATGGTCACTTTGCATCCCCCTAGTCATCGTGACCAGGTGAAATAAGATGATCAGTGTTAATCAACTTATCTGATTACACTGCATATTTCTGACCTTATCTTTTCAAATCATCAAGTTTAAAAGCTGTTTTACAATGATTTTCTCAGCTCCTGTACGAATTGCAGCTGAATCATTTCTAATTGCACATATCTTATTCCAAGTATGTTATGAAGGCTGTTCAGTGTGGCATCTGGCTCCAGGCCTGACAATAAAAAGGTTGTCTCAACAAGGTTTCGTAAGCAGAAACTCTTTGAGACTGGTTGTGATTTGAACAAACTGGAATGCAGCATTATATATGTACTATGCAAACATTTTAAAACTGTTTTTAGTTACTCTAAAATGTAATTACTATTACCCTTTGGCCGTCTTTTCTGTAGCTTCAGCTTCCTCTCAACACAACATTTGTCATGTTTGTTTTTGTCAGACATGACACGTTTAAAAGCTGCTTGCTTTGAGCCGACTTCTTTATTCTGCAGCAGCAGCATCTGTCTTCAGCCTCATTCCTTTTTAATCAACCACCTTTCTCTTAAAACCATTTAAAATGAACACCAACATTGTGCAACATGTGAAAGAACTGCCGTCCAAACCATCTTGTGTTCTCAAAAGCTCCAAAGTGAAAAGAACTCAATTGTTCCTCACTCATAAAATGCACATTTAATTGCTGAATGCTGCTTATTTCAGTTTTCTCTAGTAATTTACTGATTCTTACTGGTTTAAGTTGCCTTTATTATTTTCACATTGGTCCCAGGCTGCAGTCTGGCTAAGCAGGATATCTCATAGTCTAAGACAACATAATCCTCTCCAAAGTAAGTAAGTGTATTACTTATACCAAAGGACACAAACTATTCATTGGATTCACTCCTTTGATGAATTACACCAACAGATCCAAAGGCCTTGGCTTCCTCTAATACTGAAGGAAGAAATCAATATGCGTTTTCTATTAGTGGCTTGTTACATGCAGTGATTTATTGTGGTTGAAGCAGGAACGGTGAGCTCAACATGGTATGCCCCCTGCCTATCTGATGTTTTTTCTTTATTAAAAAAAACAGATTCTGAATCCATAACTCACAGCTCCTGCCAAGAATCAGTTCCAACAAGTGCTGTTGTAGCAGTTTCACATGTTTAACAGGCTACAAGCTCCATATTTCAAATCTACCTGCACTGATCTTACTTAGAGGAGCTCTGTAGTTACATATGATTGTAACATATGATTCATTTACATTGGAAGTTTTATGTATATGTATTGATTGGTTAGATTTATTTCATTTTATCCTATAATGCCAAATATTTTTTCAGACCCCTACCTCTTTACCAAAGAAAATTTCTGCAAATACCAGCTGTAATTTGAGGTAAATTAAAAAGGCTAAATAAAATGTAAAAAAAAATAAAAAAGAAGACGAATTAATAATCATACAAAAACTAAAGTACTTTTTATTTTTAGAAAACTTTGAAAGTATGGGTATTAATTGGGATACTTTAAGTGTTCTGTTGTTTGGTTTTCATGGCATGTTAATTTTTTTCAATACAAATCAAAATACAAAATATACTAATAATATTGCAAAACACCTAATGTAACACCTAAAAAAATAATCTAATAAACCCATCAGTAAAATATCGCAGATTTTACATTGGATTCAAAGGTTAATAGGTTAATAATTTGGTTCCTCCTCAGCCAACTGGTTAGGAACGATGTGTTCTGGAGCTGAAGCTGTAATGCAACAAGAACTTTGACAAGATGTCATATAAATGCTAAAAATGTATCTGTATATCATTTGCAATGTCATTATGGTTTAACAAGCTTATTAAGCGTGGGGGCAGGAGATTCCCTCTTCATTCCCTCCACAGTGCAACCAACACCCTTCTGCTTCATGCAAATAAACTAGATGTTATTTATACCTGTGTATCAGCATGTTTTTCTTGGTAATTACTTCTGGGTGAATTTAAAATGTGAGCATATAAATGCTCAAATTTCATGTAAGATTTAGTTTAGCAGGATATGTAGTAAAGCTTTTATGTTTCACCTTCAATTCATTGTGGTTCCGATCCGTGTTTGAGTCAGTCGGTTCTAATGAAACCTGAAGGCCTTATTTTGTGTTTTTGCAGTTCTGGTCTTATAATTATTTATTGAATTAAGATGCAATGAAAAACTTTACACTACATGTTAGGACTAAACATTTTTGTGAATTATTTTTCCATAGCTGATCCAAAAATACTTGAGTTGAACGCTGCTTGTAGACAGTTACTGAATACAGTTACTCACTTTTTTTTCTGCAGTAGATTTGAGCATGTAGAATGTTACTTTAAATCGGTCTTTGTGAAAACACAATTGATTTGTTTGAAACTAAATCTCACATGCAGGAATTTTTTTTTACCCATGGTGGTTGATTTTATATTAAATTGAGGCACAAAATGACTGGCACCCTTTGGAAACATCCTGGGCCATGACTATTAAATTGCAAACAAAACTGAACGTAACAAAACACAATGAACTTTAAAGCTAAAACAAAATAATTTGTGTGCAGCATAAAGTTGTCTTTTTTTCCATTTTAATAACTGCACATTACAAATTCTAATAACCTCAGATTGTACCAAATTGAAACC
Organism: Micropoecilia bifurca; assembly: GCA_903067075.1. Taxonomy (NCBI): domain Eukaryota; kingdom Metazoa; phylum Chordata; class Actinopteri; order Cyprinodontiformes; family Poeciliidae; genus Micropoecilia; species Micropoecilia bifurca. The sequence continues at coordinate 4,453 of CAEGAF010144035.1, read as the reverse complement.
AATAATCCTAAAGGTAACCAAAAATGTTACATTAATACCACAAGATTCAGACTACTAATGCTTTCTGGAAAACAAGAAAAGCTGCTGGTGTAAACAGGATGTTTAGACCATTGGTAAGCAGAATTTACAACCATTCTGTCTTACACAATGTCCTGTTACAGTATTTTCTTCCAAACTCTCTTGTGCTGAAATGCATCTCTAAGTCAAATTGTTTCCACAAGTGAACTCCACTGTTGTCACTTTTCTACTTGATACGCTGTGCGTACAAAAGGTTTACCAGTCTTGAAAGCTTGTTTAGTAAGATGTCTTTACAGATGCATAGCAGTCAAAGAGGAAGTCAACAATTTTATCTGCAAGCCACAAGATCCTGTCATAGTTGCACGAAGTGCTGGCATGTTTTCGGTGTCTGTTCACATACATCAGCAGAAAGAGATATGAACTACATTTAGCTGCTATTGCCCCATTATTGAAGTGTAAAAAACAGCATACAGAGGTTAGAAAAGTTTAACGACGACCACTCTTGCCAAACTTAGTAAATGTGACTACATTGTGAACAATCCTCCTGTTGAACATTGCATTCAACCAGCAAAACCCTTGGAAACCACTTTCTAGTTTTATTTTAGAGCTGTGCTGACATGGTTACCATTTTCAAAAACACGAATTGGAAAATGATTCGATTATTAACTTTGTTTGGTGAAGAACTTTTGTGCCTTTAGCTGTCATCTGTTTAGAAAATTAGCTTCAATATTTAATACATCTCATCCATATAAAGTGTATAGAAAAGGCCTTATAGGGATGCTTCTGCAGAAAACAGCACTGTTGGTGCATTGTCCTTGTTATGGCGTCATCTTTGTCTTCTGATGGGGTGAATCCTTTATTACCGTTCTCATCGGAGAGTTTAATCCACTAATGTAGAGCTGGCTCAATAAGAACTGGAGCGGATCCAGGTCAGCTGGTGCAGAGGTCGTTCAGCGGTGGGTTTGTAAATCTTTCCGTTATGCCGTCCTGCTAAGAAAATCGAGTCGCAGTTTATCTTTTTTAAAGATATGTTTAGCTTTTCCCCCTTCTGAATTGCAAGATGTCTTCAATACTTTGAATACTGTCTGCTATTGCGCTTTAAGGTTTGTAACAGGTAGTAGATATCTTTCACATCAAAAGTTGAAAGGATTCCTTTAAGCTTACGGAGATACAATCACCTGATGCCACTGATTCATGAAACTCTGCTCAGTTCCAGCATGTTTGAATTATCTTAAACAACAGAATGTTCCTGGCCTTTCTTTATGTGCCAATATTTTTCTTTTGGATGTTCCACTTGTTCGAACAGAAAAACGGCATAAAGCATTTACTGTACATCATGGAATCAGCTCCAGCCTGAACTAAAGAATGATTTCTTGTTTAAGAAATCATTGGTTATTTCTTGGGATTTCTTGGCTAATATCAAGTTGTCATAATAAAGACATTTTGAATAATGTCAACTTTGTATTAAAAGTGCATAATTTACCAAATGACGCTTTATGACAACAGTCATAAATATTCATGAAGACTTATTCATGTTCATGACAGATGTTATGTCATGTTTATGACGGTGTCCTGTCAGTCTTATTCACCACCTTCAAATAAAGTGTTACCGTATTATGTTTTAAACTTGTGCACATGTTTTCATTCTGTGTAACCAGGTTGTTGCAGATTTCTTCCCTCTTGTTTTTCCTGGTTATTTAACCAGGAAAAAAAAAAGAAAATTGAATACACGAGAAATGATTTCTTCTGTGTAGTGCACCAGTTGTAGAAAGATGTCTCAATGTGACTGCAGAGTTTTTATTGAGACAATTTTTTGAGCAGGAAATGGTTCTAAGTAAGACTACCTATGTTTTACCAAGATTAAAAGATAAAATTGAACTTGTACAGACTTGTAAAAGCCAACACTATGTGCATCTTTTCACTGAGATCTCTGCTTGCTGCCTTGTTTTCTAGCTGGCCAACATGATTTTGCCTGAAGAAGAAAACTTCCTGTTAGTTTTCAGAAGAGAAGCTCCACTGGACAACAGCGTTGATTTTATGAAGGTGAAGATGCAAACATTTTTAATCATGAAAAAGATGTTGCTCGATGACAAGGTTTATTACTTTGATAGGTTTTGTGGTCTGGTATGTTGCTGCATTTGGATGTAAATCGAGCTTTTAAAAATACATTTACTTGAGACATCCATGAAGTTATCTCTTCTAGATCGATGTGAAGTCTCTGTAAAATAACTCTATTCAGTCATGAACTATGATAAATGGTGCTGTTCTCCTGTTGACCAGAAAAGACAGTATGAGTGCATCACTCCACCTTTGCCTTAAAAGTTATTTCACTTGCTTTATAATATTATTGTGGTTCAGGCAGCATACAAAGTTCAACATTTCATCTGTTAATGAAAGTATTGCCATGTAAACCAGCCTTTCTTAAAGTGAATATATGGACATAAACTGAATGGCATTTACATATTGGTCAGTGTCTTGAATACATTTCTAGATGATTAGAAATTTGCTTTGTAAACAATTGAATTCTGAACTGAAAAGGGTAAGAATGCATAAAACTGAATTTGTAAATAAATAATCAGTACAGTCTAACTTTTTTTTGACAGTTCATTGAATGCAGACTTGTCATTTTTCACTCTAGACTGTATGTAGCTTTTTATGTTTCCCAGCATCAGTAAACTTAATTTCAACTGATGGCTTATTAACAAGCTTTTGCTGAACTGCTGATTCAGGCGTCTTAGAGCAGTAAACATCTAAACCATGCAGGGCTTGAGGATCAGGGTTGAAAAACACTGATTTAACTCTGGGAACATGCTATTTTACAGAGATTTTTTTTTTTTTTTTTTTTTAGGTTAGTGTGGTTCAACTTTAAATGTAGCTCATTTCTTTGCTTAGTACTGTCTGTTTCTGACCTTTAGCCTTTCATAGGAATCATCTGGACTTTTGAATATGAAATTTGGGAACCCAGACTCTGAATATTTTGTCTAGGATTGTGTGCACAAAAAATGAAAAGTTTCATTGTATGTGGTCAACAATGCATTTTTTCTAACTTTGACTATATATTCAAGTTGGTTGTATTATTTTATGGTTGTGTTCAATATGTTGACCTCTTCTGACACATCATTAACTGGAGCTTAAACTCGCTGATTGAGAATTGTTATTTTTTTCACAAAGCAACTGAGCTCTGTCCTTCTTAACTTAAAAAGGACTGGAATTACTTCACTGGCTGAAATAATTTCTTATTGCTATAAATAACTGATTTTGTGTTGCTGTGTCTGCTGCAGATATGGAGGAAGTATGACATCGACTGCAGTGGCTACATATCAGCTCAGGAGCTGAAGGTGAGATTCATCAAAAGCGAGGATTTTTTTTTTTGTATCTTAGATATGATGCAGCTTATTTCAACATGTTCTTAGTAGAACATAAATAGTTGAAAATACAGTACTTGCAGCATTTTTGGAAAGGATATTCCCAAAATGGGTAAAGCTGCACAGTTAAAATTATTTCATGTGTGTATATATGTTTTGTAGGCACATGCTTGAATAGGTCTTGGTGTAAAATAACTTCAAACTTCCTACTAGTAATGAACGCCAGGAAGCAATTAGCCGAGGCTAATTGTAGTAATGCTAAAATGTGCATTAAATATTTAAGTTGTACACCTTTGTAATGTATTGATTATGGAAGGTAAAAAGTATGTTTGTTAATGTTGAATAGAAAAGACAGCAATGATCTGAGAGTAACTGTAACTGTTGCTTCTGCAGGGAATTAAGCTCAGTGATTGAAAATGTTTTTTTTTCTTTGTGGTTTTTCTTCTCCCAGGCCTTTTTGAAAGATTTATTTCAGCAGCACCACAAAGAATTGTCCTCTGACAAACTGGAAGAATACACTGATGCAATGGTATAAAAAAAATCTGCTGCAGTCTCAACACTTAGTCACACTTTTTTAAAACTTGACTGTTTGTCCAATTCAAAAAGCTATAAAACAGTTTTTTATTAAAATTGATTTTTAATTTTAACATTGTATGCCAGGGAGTATTTGTTTTGTTTGTTTAGTTAGTGCAATTATTGTTCATCTTTTTGACTGAGCATTCATAACCATGACTGAGCATTCATAAATTCATAACCATCTTTGAATTAGATGGTTATGAATTTATTTATATTAATAGAGAAGAAAAGATTGGTGGAGGAGTAGCTGTATATGTGGACAGCAGCTTTAGATATAAACTAATTGGAAACATGACTAATGTGGTTAAAGATCACTTTGAATGTTTAACTGTTGAAATATATATGGAAAAAAATAAAAATGTCATTGTCAGCTGTATATACAGGGCCCCTGGTTCTAACATGACTATCTTCACTGAATGGTTTGAGAAAACATATACAGCTATAACTTCAAAGAACTACTTTATTTGTGGGGATTTTAATATTGATCTGCTGAA
>CAEGAF010144024.1:0-15593 GCA_903067075.1 Micropoecilia bifurca | reverse complement strand
CATGCACAGGGAGAACATGCAAACTCCATGCAGAAAGGCCGGGGCTGGGAATCGAACCCAGAACCTTCTTGTTGCAAGGCAACAGCTCTACCAACAAACTCATTTCAAAAGTACCTTCAACCCTACATTCAAATATACTAAAACAATAAATAAAATGGATTATTTCATCCCTAAACAAAATTGACAAATTACTTTGCATCAAATGTTTGCAGCATTTTTTAAAAGGGCAGCTTTACAAAAATATTAAAGGACATCATATTATTGCACTATTGCATTATTTCAGTTTGTCATGAGATCAAATTACTCATTGCGACAGGCTTGACAGTGGATTAATATTTCAATGTTAAAATGGCATAGAAATATCTCAGTAAATAATGGTTATCAGTCCATACTAGCAATGTTATTGTCCCAATTTATCTTTTTTTTTTAAAATTGGAAATGTTTGACGATAATTGAAATCTTCCTCCAACTACAGAAAAGAAGGCGACAATGAGTTCATGAACATAATCGCCAATGAAATAAACACAGAGGTAAGACCTCCACCTGCCTGCTTCAGCCCTGCCTCATAATCCTCCAGTAATGGTTTTATTTGCCTGAAGGAAACTCTGGTTTTCCTCACTGTTGGAGAGGAAAAAGGAGCCGGTTTGTTTCTCCTCGCTGGACCCAGTGGACAAGTCACCGAATTAGGGCCACGGTAGGAGAGTCTGACATGTTAATTTTGTATTATTAAAAAAAAAAAAAAGAGCTGTTGAAGACCTCTCTGTTCTCTTCAGGATTTTGGAGTTGCTTCAGGGAAAAGGGGCGGGGAAGAACGGGCGTTTCCAAGGCAAAGCCAACAGCTTAGCGCGCAGAGAGGAGGTGGAGGCTTTTCTGAGGCAGCGCTGCAAACATCACAGCTCAGAGGAAGAGTAAAGCCTGCAGCAGAGAGCGCCCCCTGGAGGGAAGACCCTAAACCCCAGAAAAAGATGTGTACACAACCTTAGAATAAAGTCACATTATTGCAGTGGGATGCTCAGTAGAACATTTAAAAAAGTTTAAGCTTTATTTAGGAGCAAATCTATATATAAACAGTTTACAAAATAACTGGCACAACTGCTGACACCTGTTCTGTTAACACATGTTTATATCCTACATGCTCTTTACACGGCTTCTCTAGATTCTCACAGCTGTTCTACCAGATTTCGGTCCGAGACTTGGCCTGACCCAGAGAGAAGGTTCAACCTGTTTAGAGGCTCATTTCCCCCCTGATGGCACATTTGTAGTTTTCTGGTACAGTTCACCATGATTCTATTTAAAATGTGAAATTGTATTTCTAAGCGTTAATGACGGCAGGTTCTGGATGCTTTGCCCTCAGTTTCCAGTATCACATGGATGCAGCTAAAGCTACATTTTAGTTTAAAATGCAGACTTGTAATTTTAGGGGTTGTTACGGCGACTACAAGATGCCACAGCATGCTGCAGCTCTGTGACAGTTTGGGAGTTTTCGTCACCATTTACACCCATAAAAACCAGAAAGTCATGAATTAGACATTTCTTGAAAAGTCAGTGAAATTAAATGTGTTGCATTTGTTGTATTAGTTATTTTGTTAAACATTTCTTATTGTGGACTTTCTTCCATGCTGAATAAAGTTTGTCCGGTATTAGGTTGTTTTTCAAACATTTTAGTGACATTCTGCAATATATGATGAGTTTATATTAGAGCTCTGTACACATCTTTACCAGAGAATCCAGATTGTCTATTTCTGTATGTACATATTAATTATTTTCTGTTTGCTGAAATTACTGGAGCACTTTTCTAATGATGTACATATTTGTATGTGGAATACTGATAGGAGGCTCCTATATCCATGTGAAATACAGGATGATGATTCAGGATAGAAATGCAGCCTCCGTTTAAATCAAGCCGTTTTTACGCTGCACCATCTGAGATGCTTTTGTTTATTTTACCTCCATGTGAAACATAAAAAAACAAGACCTGGTTTGCAGTGAGATATGAAAGGACCACAATATGAAAAAAGAAATATATCAGCCATCAGATACATAAAAGCCACATTTGATAAACCTCTAACCTGAATGAGTATTTGATCTGTTTTATAGAATAAGTGGAATTTCAATAAACATCTTTGGGACTCTAAATTTGAAACTGTATTAACCAGTTACCTATTGAGATCCTTTCATTATCAGTTTCCCATATCTGTCTGCAGATATAATAAATCATATAGTATGGTCCAACCACCTGAGGTTTTAGACTGCACTGCGGCATGAAATGTCAACAGTGTCCCATGTTTGTCGCCTTGAACCACCACATTTAAAATACACATTTATTATGGCAACAGTGCAAATATACAAAAACACCCATCCTCAATAATAAAACACCGTCAGCAGTGAAAATAAAAGCTAAACCTGTTTAGTGTGTCTGAGTGTTCAATTTGCGCGACCCGTTGTCACTGGAGCGGCTTCACGATCTTCATGGAGATGTAGTTCTGAAACAGAGACGTTAAGACAAGTTAGTGCTGCTCTGGTACCTGGACTATATTATTTGGAGTATTTTTCATAAAATATATTTAGAAAAGTTTCAGGTAGAATTAGATATCACTGTCACCTCACTGCAAACACTGCTGCAGTGCTGATGATGAACTTTGTCATGTGGGTCAAAATTACCAAGTCGAAAGCCAGATTTATATTGATTAATAAGCATGTTGTATTTTAATAGAAGTCTTAGCATATTGTTTGCAGGATATATATATATATGTTTGCCTTATTAAAAGAAATGACTGAAATCCAAATTGCAAATTCTTTTTCAGGTCGATTATTTTCCATATTCTGTGCTTAGAATTTGATGTCTAAATTCAGTCATAGCTGTGAAAATCCTTGCTGTATATACTTAGGTAATTTGCCCTTACTGGTAAAGAGTACAGCAGGATGGCGATGAAGAGCACGACGATGATGAGGATGATGAGCCCAATCAACACCCACTTGAACCTTCTCCATATAATGAACTTCATGGTCTTGCAGGGGTTAGTGAACCAGAAGAAAGAGGTTTCTGGACGGCTGGTGAGGGAATAAAGCAGCGTTTGTTCAGTTGAACTAAAACCCGTCCCGTTCTGTACAGTTCGGTACGGCGACTTCTTACTTGGGAAAGTCTAGCTTTGGGTTCATGTTGGGTTCGTCTCGTCCTTTTCCTGCAGGTCTCTCATCTGCTTCTGCTTCACTCACAATCTCCAGCGTCATCTCCACTTTACCCTGCCGAGACCAAAAAGCGAACAAGGACACAGTTTGAACCAGTCTGTCCACAGATTCTCATCAAAACTGCTCTACAAACCTTATTGGTCTTCTTTTTACCTGAATGGTTAGAGTTGCACCTCTAGGATTTATTTTTATACTTGATCCAAACTATTCAGGAATTTGTCTTATAATGCAATAAGGAAGGATTTTGTTAACAAAGAAACACTGTACTTACACCCAGTACTCTCTTCCCGTCCTGTTCGATGGAGCAAGGCCACCAGCCTCTGACTGACTGCTGAGCAAACAGAGACTTGGCAGTGGTCAGTTTATCTGGCGTTCTGATTTCCAGATTATCCATCATGTCCAGGGAGCATTTCTCTGGAGTTTTGGCAGGAGGGACCAGCTTGCGTAAATCCAGCTCCAGCATGCCTGAAAACAACAAGAGTCAACAAGTTTTGTAGTTTCCACAATTATGAATGTAAGCACTCTGACACAAGGTGCAGTTTTGGGCTTTTACCCAAGTAATCGTCCAATGAGAACTTGTCATTATCCCATATCTGAAGCAGCAGCTTGGGAGGAATCCTGAACTCTGTATTGTCGAGACTCCAAAAGTGTTCCTGATGCAGAACAAATACACACACGGTTACATTCATTCAACAAAGCCGGTCCACTTTATGAAAACCTTAAACACAAATTACCTTCTTGGAAACGAGGCAGAGCTGTTCAGCTGGCAGGTAGTCAAAACCAAAGACAAAGCGCCAGTTAAAGTTTCCGTCTCCATCCAGAGACCTGTAGTGGACGTCAGTCTTCTGTTTGTCCTCCTCCATGCCCGGCATCCAGCTGCCACAGAGAATGACAGAACTCATTGACTCATGAATGTCCTTTGATGCTTTGATTGGAAAACAAACAACCCTTAGAGAAAAACTAAACAACCAGGCCAACAGGTTTGAATTTACCAAGGAATGTTTTTCTCATCCACAATTGAGACAGAATTCTATGTTCAGTCTCAAAAGTACATAACTAATATTTGATTGAACGTCACTGTGTGAGCGACACCTTAACCCCAAGCTTTCTGTTGCCATCAACACAATTCAATATGGTTGGGGTCACAGTTAAACTGAACTGAAGTTATTTTTAAAGCTGTTCCAGAAACTCCATAAGATGTTTTGGACTTTAGAATCGACTTTGTTGGAACCCAACGGCTTTTACTTTTTAGCTTATGAATTGAGGTAAGTTAAACAATTATGAGGTCATCTTCTTCATTCATTATTCAATCCATTTCTTCCAACGCATAACTAGAACCCACAGCTAAGCAAACCCTCCGCAAGATTCCACATTTAAAAGCCTGATCTTAACTTCCTCAAGGAGCCGCCTCATCACCGAGGCCAAGCAGGTCAATCTTCATCTGATGACTGTAAAGGTAGTTCAGAATAGGTAAGGTAATTTTGTTTAAATAGCACATTTTCAGCAACAAGACAATTCAAAGTGCTATATATGAGTATAATAGTTAGATATTTCAGAAGAACTTTAAGGTTTTGATTTTGGAGGAGCTCAGCACTCTCCCAGTCCAGATGTGAAGCAGGCAGTGGGCGCTGACACTGGTATTCCATCAGTTTACAATTCAATACAGGCTGGATGCTCAGTGGTGCCTGGTACATCCTAACTACTTTCCTTTCATCAGAGGGTGACCGTTTGGTTCTTCAAGATCACGACAAAGTAACTGACATACTAATGAAACAGTGATCATAAAATCTAGAAACATCTTTCAAAAGACTTTTCCCAACTTTTGTAAATGTACAAGTCTTGTCTCTTTATCTTTAAGGTTCAACATTATCCTTTTTTAGACTCAATGTCAACCAAATCATTTTTGATCTACCAGGCAGAAGCTTTGGTCAGTTATAGTGACCAACAGGTACGAGACCTCAACAAGTTCAAATTAATTCGGAAACCTTCAACATTCACTAGTGGAAGACTTCAGTACATACTTTAGCCTCTGTGACTTTGTTCCATTTGTAAAGTCACTTCTTGTTGTGGAAGGACTGACTGTAGCCTACCCTTTCACGTAGATGTCGCTCATGTTCTCTCCCGTGATGCTGGTTTCATCCAGAGTGACATCGGTGGTGTTCCAGATGACGGCTCGCAGGAAGAACCTGAACATCGGCACAGGTCATAGGTCAGGTCAGCTTGGTGGTGTAATTGTGCGTTCAACGGGGGAGAAACATTGCTGACTTACTTTTTGGGTTTGCGGGGTGTGATGTCAAAGGGAGGACCAGGGAGCCCGATGCTTTTGGGGAAGACATCTACCCACATCTGAAGCCTTCCCTTTAACCAACACATAATCTAATCAGTATAGACACTAATTTGACCATATATTCAGATTTGTTTTCGTCAAGGTAGTCATACAAAAATAATCCTTTTGTTTGATACATGACCATTTGTTACATGACCATGAAATGTAACAAATGTGTTCATATATGAGATAGACGAACAAAGTAGCGGAAGGAAAACAATTTTTTTAATATGTACACAAAAATGTGACATCCATTTGTGTTAGTCAAAATAACTAAAATAAAATTGCCACCACAATTACCACTTCAGGTGTTTGAGGAACACATCTAGTTTTGCAAATATAGAAGGTGAAAACAAAACCTTAAAAAAAATGTAAAATTCAATTGGACTCGATGTCTGAAACACACTAAGGTTTTTGCATAAGGATGAGGTGTTTTTTTTCAGCCATATCAAAATTCAGTCACAAAACTGCAATAGAAACTTTTTTTTTTTTACATCACCAGTCACATGATCAACAACTGGATGTTAATACTGGCCAAAACGACAAAGATAATGACAGAAAGTGACAGGAGGATGATCTTTATTTTTAACATTATATAGACATATTTGCACATTGGAGATGGAAACTGTAAGGCTGCACTGAATTTTATTAAGAGGCTGAAAATAAATACAGTAAAAACTTTTCAGATCTTTACTAAAAAAAACCTTTCAAAGCTGCTGGGTAACTGATGTCTAACCTGAGACAGATTTGGCTGGAAGGAGCTGTAGAGGGTCCTGGTCTCCACGTGCTCAGGAACGAGTCCCTGAGTTCTGAGGACGTGCAGACAGAGACGTTCCCGCGGCGGGCCCAGGTGCTGGTGAATTTCCGTGTTGTTTTCTTTACGACAAAACAGAGTTTCATTTAAATTGGTTGAAACAATGAGCCCTTCTTGCATCATTTTAATCTCTTACCAAACTGAGCCAAAGTGTAATCTTTTCCGTTGAACGTAAGAGATGTACCGTTGTCCTCCATCCTGGGCTTGGACAAGCCTTTCAGTCGGGCCAGGTTCTCCAGGATCTGAGATGGCTTCAGCTGATCCCGCCACTGGTTGATGCCAGAGCTTCAATGACACAGAATCATATTTCATCCCTGTCCTTAGAAGCTCTTCAGACGTTTCACTGCATGTGAGGATGATAAAATCAAGCGGGCCGACAGTTTGCTCACATGCAGTAGGTCTGAGGAAGGCCGCAGTAGGAGTTGTATCGAGACAGGAAGCGGTTCTCGAGGTCGATGACCGTCTCGCCGACCTTTTCGTCACGAGTCAGGAGATCATAGTCATACACGCCGATTTTCAGGTCCTTGTCTTGAGGCAGGAAACATGTCATCTCAAACATCCTGAACAAGAGGAAGGTTGGAAAATGCTCAGCGTGACACTGGGGGAAGGAAGAAAAACAAGGCCAGTAGATTCACCTTCCAAACAGAGGGTTCAGGGTGTTGGGCAGATAGTTATCTCTGTCGTCCACTGTGTTTCTGCCCACTGATATTTTAATGTACGGGTCACACTGAAAAGACATAAACCAAGTTAGAGTGGAAAAACCATGAGCATGACGATGATCCCCCCCCCCCCCCCCACTACAGCCCCATTCTCACTTTGCCGTTGTTGTCTTTAGGCTGCAGGTCAATTGCACGAACCACATAAATCCTGACCAGACACTCCTGAGGTCCGCTTTCCGGCAGCTCTCGGAACTGCCGGGGCGGGGCAGCAACGCTGGGGTCATCTGGTAGGGGGTACACTTTGAACGCCCCCTAGTGGTAGGAACAGGGAGACACAGATGAGCTCAGGAGAGCGTGGTAGCTTCCATAAAGCTAACCACCAGCACAGGGTTTTTTTTAAAATAAAGTATTTATTATACAACACAGTATGAAAACACTGTGGGTTAATGACCGTGTGTGTGTGTGTGTGTGTGTGTGTGTGTGTGTGAGAGCAATGACAGTGGACTGAGTGAATCAACACAGACATCATCAGTGTGTATAGAAATTAAAAACAAGTCAATCAAGTCATAATACTGATAAGAATAAATCAATAAAAGTCAGGTAATCGTAAACATACAATGGATCAATCAACTAAATTAGGACTATTTTGCATCACTGAATCCAAAAATGACATCCAGTTTTTCCTCAATCAGGTCAGGTTTTTATTCTAATTTGATTTAGAGATTCCATCTTGTAACCAACATGATGACATTTTTGTGACATCAGTTCATTTCTGTTCATATTTCTCATCCAAAAAAAGTTTTATAGTGTATTAATTAAATGTTACAAACTTTGACTTCTGTAAATTGAATAATAAACACTGATAATGGTAAGTTCATATGAATTGAACATTACATCTTCATTGTGTAAAATTCTCTGTCTCTTTTCTGTCCTGATGGAATCTCTCCTCCTCCTCATCACTCTTTGATCAGATTCTCAGGAAACCGATCCAGATGTGAGAACAAGTCATGAATTCAACTCAATGCGACCCTAAAACAGTTGAAAATCCCAGAAAGTTGTTTTGGCTGTTGACCAGTGTATTATTCCAAATATGTTTTGGTAGCAAACGGACCTTGAACTCTCCGACCACGGTTGGGTCTTCGTCCCCGTTTTCGTTCTTGCCTCGCTGCAGTTTGAACGTGTTGCAGAAGTCGGTCAGCCCTTTGAAATCGTCGACATTCTCCAACTCACAGTCATACACCTGAAAATTTGCACCAACATTTAAGACTCGTGCAGCCAGAAACATAATTCTGTTTGCCACAAATTGAGCTGTGATGGGCCAGGATCATTTTGTGTGAGAAGAAATCAAGTCTGTGTACTTTAAGGGTGTCGTAGCCTTTGCTGGTGTAAGGGCCGCATTTCTCCTGGTCTCCAACTGAAGCGTAGAATTTACTCCACCAATCAACCGTTTCCTTTTCCTGAAGTGCAGTTGTGTTGTATGATTATCTTAGCACAGTTAAATGTGCAATCAGAACTAGAAAGATAGAAATATTTGTCTCACCTTTTCTGAGTGCTTTGAAGACAGACAGGATGAAGAAAAAGGTCAATAAATGAGTCAGTCATGATATCATCAGAGGACACACATGGCGAAGGCGATGAGGCGAAGGATTAGTGAGCATTCCCGTTTTTATGATTGATGGTACCAGGGTGTAACAAGGAAGGCAGATGCATTTCTGAAAGAAGTCTTCAAATGTTACCAGCACTGACCAATCAATAAATAAGGTTCAAATTAGAGTTTAGATTTATAGCTGGAGCTGAACCAAAATTCAGATCACAATAGGTCAAAATTGTCAGATTGGTGATCGAGTCGGGCTCACGCTACTCTGGTGCATTTATCACAAAGCGTAAATAACAAACAGTACAGAGAAAACTAAATGAAAAGTGTGAAATAAAGACGTGTAAATCTAATTATAACAATCTAAAAAGTGGATTATCCTGCTAAAGAAAGACAGAACGGTGCATTAGTTAGGACTAACAAGCGTAGCACATTAAACTTCTAATGTAGACATTTGGATGTGGATGAGGCCCCGTCCTCATCCACATCCACATAGAGGATTTATGCTCCACTATGTAAAAAAGTAAACTTCCATTAAAAAAAACAACCTCAAATGTTGAGATCTCAGAATTTTTTTTAGAGAAACAAATGTTGCAAAAAAAAAAAACATTTTGAGATTAATCTAATTTCAGAAGATTCATTTCTGAGAAAAAATAAATTTGAGTTTGAGAAGTTGAACATTTGCTATAAAAAAAAAATCATTAAATTCTTTAGATTAATCTCAAAACATTTCCAGAAAAACAAAACTAAAAAACAAAAATAATTGAGTTTCAAAAGTCAAAAATTAACCATGTGTTTACCAGTGACAAAATAGAGGTGGGAGATGTTACACTACTCAAATGGTGGTATAAAAGCAAAAGCAAATATAGCTTAATTAAAGTATGTCAAGTTTACTTTGAGCTCTAATTAGAGTTAATTAGTTGGGTTGGATGTTTTTTTAGTTCCAACCTAAAAAAAAACAAACTACAAAAACAAACAAATCAAATGTTCTCACTAATAAAAATCTTAAAGTGCATTGAAACTCATTAATTTACTTAGTAGAAGGCGTCTGCCTGTGTAAATGCAGCAGTTCTGTGAAGACCTCAGTGGTTTAGTAACATGAGCCGCAGCTCAGAGAGAAAATGTCAACTGAATGATTTCTGACTGTTTTTTTCATGAATGTGGACAAACTGGAAGAGGCCAGCAGCCAGTCATCCCATCAGGGAGCCTTTGCTTCATGTTACACCCTCACTGTGATCAAAATGATTCAGTGTGTCAATTAAAGCATTTCTAGACACGTTTGGTAAAATCAGCGGCAATGTGGATTACAGCCATGTCACTGGTTTAGTGAAAGCTACAGGAAATAATCATACATACAAACGGAAAAGTTGGGGAAGCCAGTTTGTCGAAAGCTGCAGACATACTGTACAAACACTGCAAGCCAAAGCATTGAAATCTGTTAAAATGTGACACTTAGGAGCCAAATTCTGTTTGTGTTTAAACTCAGTGCTGGGGGGAAAGATACAAGAAGCTAGCATTAACCTGCGCCTCCAGCAGTGGTCTTCCCTCGTCCATCGTTATGGCAACGTCCTTACGAGGCGCAGTCATCAGAGCCACTGTTGAACAGAAATGAGGAAAGATTTTCTCCCACGTCTGGAACAACTTGTCGACTTTGAGGAACTGAAACTCACTCTTGGAGGCCCTGGCTCCCTCGGAAACGATGACGTACGGATCGCACCTGAACTCCTCCAGACAGCTGATGGTGCACTGACCAACCACAGGCTTCCTGCCAAACGGCCGGTGGTCAATCACCTTCACCACGATGGGAGGAGTGTACATCTCATCCTTTGGAAGGAGCTGAGAGGGAAAGAATGGGAAACAACCTGAAGCTTTAGAAAGAAGTTTAGGATTTATTATTTAACAACTAAACACTGAGATGCCGAATGCTCATCAATGTCCTCTTATCACTTGTGTTGTATCCAAAAACTGACATATTTTCATGCAAAGTAGTGCGTAACTAGTAAGTAGGAGCAAAATTAATATCTATGAAGCTTTTTTAGACAATGAGGTAGTGATAAACTTCTTAAAGAGGTTTTATCTAAAAAAACACCGGACATTAAGACTATTTATGGGTAAAGTCATGTGACTTTGTTGTGAGCTAAATGCTGCAGACACATCAACATATTTTAAATGATTTATGTCCAGTGAATATTAAACCTCTTCATGAAAAGTGATTCGTTCCCCATCTTTCTGGTCACAACTATTAAAATAAAAACATCAGTTCATCTGTTTCTTTTCTTGTTTCTGAATTTAATGCACAGTTTGATAAGAAGTGTTAATTGTTGGAATATATGTGACTTTTTCTGCAAAGTGCCTCAAGACGACATTTGTTGTGAATTGATGCTACATATATACACACACACACACACACACACACACACTTTTTTATGGGTCCTGGTAAATTATTTTAGCCAAAAATGCTACTTATCAAATATCCCTGTTGGCATTGTCCTTTAATGACATCATCATTACCACTTTGATGAAAAGGACAGAGCCGGGGAAGTTGGGACTCTTCTTCATGTTCTTGATCACAGCAGACTCCACCCGCTGGCCTCCACACTCCACCACCAGGCTGGGGGAAGACACCGCCGCCAGCTGGTAGGTCTTCATGTTCCTCAGACCCCATGCCAGAATCTGGAGGCCGAGAGGAGAGCTGGTTACACAGAGAGACGGAGAGCATCGACGGACCGGCGTCTGCGATGAGCCTCACCTCCACAGCTGTGAGCTGCACCACCGGCCGGATCCCCTGAGGGACCATGAAGAGGTTCTCGGCTCTTTTTGGGGGAACCAGGGGTAGATCCCCATCACCCGACTGCAAAAAGACAAACTCTCTATGTTTTGCTTCCAAGACTGACCATAGCGAGACAAATAGGGAGGAGGATGAAATACCAGTTTGAAAAAACACAAAACGTTTTTACTAGCGCACTGAATTCAGGGTTCATACAGGTTTCACATTTTAAAAAGTATGATTATTAAAAATGTATGGAAATAATCAACCATGTAATCGATTAATCATTAATTGGAGTATTCACTCAAAAAAAGGCTGTTTTCTGAAAGAACATATGCAGACCAGCAAAAACTTCCAAAAATACAAGATGCATTTAAGATTAAAAAAAAAAAAATCTGTTCTTCCCAGCTCTCTAGTTTTGGTTTCACCTGGTTCAAATTCTGTAAAAACAAGCAAACCTCACATTAAGTATCTTTCACTATCCAGTTATCAATTGGTTCATTTAAATATTAATCAGCAGATGAGCCTGACATTGTTCTGACGAGTCAAACAGAACGAATGAGTTTCACACATGGTGATTCTTTTAGGTGCAGTTGAATCGTTTGCTGCACATGATGAACAGCATCGTTGTTCATCACTGTTTTTGCATTCAAGGCAATAAAATAAACTTATTTTAAAAGAATTAGCATTTTTATGTTTCACAAAATATTTTTAAGTGCAAGTTAAAATGAAAAAGTTGCAGTTATCTGGTTGAAAAGTTTTATTATCGGATCAATCTTCAGAATAATTGATATAATAATCGATTACTACAGTAATAGCTGCAGCCTTGATCATATATCAACTCTACTGCTAGATTAGAAAAATCAATTTTCATTTTCCTGTTGTATTTTCTGTCTTTTCCCAGCATTCCCTATTCCAGTCGCTCAGACTGCCAGCTGTAAGAATGAATCACCTCCAACCCTCTCAATTTAAAAACAGCAAGAGATGTTTGGTGTCAAGAAATAAAACCGTACAGAAACAGTTTGTGAAGCAGGTCATTCAGTCCAAATGCAAAGCAGGAAGGAATGCTCCAGAATTTCTAAGAATGTAAAGCCACCCGTTTGCTTATATTTTTTTAATAAATCAGACCTTGTCTTTCAGAATGAGTTCAGCCGCCACCAGGACCTCCCCAGCCCTCTTGCCCTTCTGGATGACGGGATGCCACAGCAGCCGGGGCGTCTGATCTATACTGGAGTTCAGCTTCACCAGCGGGACACAAACGCTGCGGCCCAGCTGCTCGTCCTTCCCCTGCACACAGCATCACATGTTTCACTGCCACAGAGTTCAGCTGGAATCCCCAACGGCAGAGAACCAACGAGGAGCTGAGAAAACTCCCGGAGGGGAATGGATTTATTCAGCCACAGTCACACATTAGGAGGGGAAGAGACGGATGCTGTTTTTCAGGGAAGTAAAATTCTGAAGAATGTTCTATTACATATAATAAAGGCATGTTGAATCTTTCCTGAAGGAAAATTAGACCTTGAAAAGTCAATTTTCTGCCCTATGAAAGCTCAGCGTTTGAACTATGCATTTACAGTCTGAAGCTATTTCATCTGTAAATGGGACCTTTGAATCATTGTAACATACCACCACCATGCAGCCTACCACTTGGTCGCTGTCGTAGAACTCCAGCACCACGTCTGGAGGATTGGCGTCGACGTTCTTGGGGTCTCCGTAAATCTCCACGTCGTTGAAAATGAGAGTTTGGTCCCAGGTCGGGTTCAGCGTAGCTCGGAGCTTCTCCGTCGTCTTGCTGACGTGAAGGAAGGAAACGTGCGCATACGGATCTGTAAAGTGGAAAGATGTGATTTTACCTCATTCATTTGCATGGGACAGTTTTATTAAAAACACAAAGACTCATCGTGTTCAACATGGAGATCTGTAGCAGACATGATGCTGAACTGCTTTTCTTCAGGTCACTTCAAAACATGATGGCAGGTCTGAGATATAGTCACATCAACCTACTAGTTTGTGATTTAAATAGTTTAAAAACTAAATATTTAGTTTCATTTGTAGCTAAATATTTACCTCCGATATTTTTAGTTTACAAATATTTTGTTTGCCAACAAAATATTTAGCTCCAATTGAGTTATTTTCTTTAAATATTTAGCTCAGACCTAAAAATTTAGCCAGCAAGCTAAATATTTAACTTATGACTAAGTTTTCATGTCAGAGATAAATATTTAGTTTGAAAATGAAATATTTAGTTTTTAAACTATACATTTAGTCTATAGCCTAAACGTGGCCCTGTAGCAGAGCTGCAGAAGCGATCCTTTAAAAGGATTTCACTTTTTGAACTGAAATAAAATACACTTTTTGATAATATTTTAATTTCCTGACATGGATCCACAGATCTTTTGCAAACAGATAAAATCTTACCAGAGAAACTGTCTTTGTCCATAGACGTCAGGTTCCTCGCCTGGTAGAGATAGACCCGGAGGTGGTACATGTACGACCCTACAGAGGAGATCAGGAAAATAAGATATATTAACATCTGACCCTTCTGGCCTGTGGTATGTTATGTTCTGACTGCCTGTGGCTCACTGTCGAAGGAGCAGGACACGGTGGGGGTGTTGGCCCCAAACAGCTTGGTGGCGTCGCCTTTGGAGCCTTTCTCCTTGTCCTCTGTATCGACGCCCTGCAGACCAAAGCAGAAAGATCCTTCAGCTGCATGTTCATGTGTCACACGGCAAATACAAGCCAAACTGCGCCTGAAGAGCTGGCCTTCTTTAATCGTGGGTAAATATTTGGTGACTCATTAAGCTCACAGTCAGTTCCTGCTTCCTCTGAATTACCAACAGGACTGTTTGCTGCTCTGAAAGAGAATCTGTCCGTCTGTGACGGTGGATCCAGTTTCACTCACTAATGCGCCCTCCAGCTGAAAGATGGCGCAGGCTCCCAGGCGATCTTCGGGCGCCATCTTTCTCCTCCAGCGCCGTCGACGGAACGAGTCTGAGGAACGCTCGTTTTGATGGAATTTCCAGCCAATCAGGGAGGAGAATTCCCATCCCTCGGGGTCACCATGATCTCTCCTCTGTGCATTTGAGAACAAACATCTCAAGGCAACAATAATTCCTTAATTGGATTAATGCAGAAATGCATGTGGCAGCATTTCTGACAGTTCCTTCACTAAGCCGTGGCATTGGGTGCCGACCTCCAGCGCTGCTCCGGTCGGACGCGCCGCTCTCTTTCGGAGCCGGACCAGCCTCCTCCGCCGGTGGACGTGGTACATTTTCTCAGCAGGGACCCAGGATCGGGGCTTATCGTCTGGAGGAATGGTCACCCCGTACTCCCAGCCTGTGCAGAACACACACACACACACAGACGTGGACACTCAGAGTTATATACATTTGTCATTCATATTATCCTGGCAGTATTTTGTCATTGTTTTGTTTCTTCTAATGTTATTTCTTTTTTTTACCCCTGAACTAATGGAGAGTACTTTGGTGCAGAGCTCACTGCTGTACAGCTCTACAGATATATACGAGTGATTTATTCACCTGTCTTCACACATTAATTTGTGTTGCATGTAATTCTTAATTCATGGGATCTAAATCGCCAGTGGTCTACACTTACAGTATGTAACTTTTATACTTAGAAATGCATTGTTTTATGTCTGTTTTTTACAGTTTGCCAATAATGCTACAGCTAGTTAGCATAACCATCCAATGATGGTAGATGAACAGTTTTCCTGTAACTAAGCTGTTCCTCTGCCATTACATGAGGTGATTGTCAGCGCTAAGCCCCTCTTCTTCCTGGCTCTGATTGGTTGTTTCTGACTGACAGTGTATTTCTGCAGCTGGCAGTGAGAGCATTGATTAGATCAAAGCATATCCATGAAAAGCTCAGTTTATGGATGTAAAATGACACATTGTGAGTCTCTGCACCTTGATCATCCACAGCTCTGTTGATGTCCACCGTCCAGCTGTCTTCCCATGTCCAGCCCGGAGGACAGTCGAACTCTTTAGGGTTTCGGTTTTTCTCTCCATTCTGCCCAACACAGAGATCAGGTCAACTGCATTTTCATAATCAAGAAGGTGCATATCTTTTTTTTTAAGCAACTGAGTAATAGAGAGATGATCCGCAGGTTTAAAAGATCCAAATTTATGTATTTTTTGTTGTAGAGATCCTGATGGTGTGTGTGTGTGTGTGTGTGTGTGTGTGTGTGTGTGTGTGTGTGTGTGTGTGTGTGTGTGTGTGTGTGT
>CAEGAF010144021.1:0-13627 GCA_903067075.1 Micropoecilia bifurca | reverse complement strand
ATTAGTAGAATTAGTGAAAGATAGTGGAAGTAGTTAAGCGACAAAATAACGTACGGATGCCAGAAGTGAAACACTATAAGTGAGAATGCATCAATGCATTCTCACTGATTACTAGTATAAAAAAAATAATAATTAAAAACAAATTCTTGCTATTTTGATCCATGTTGGAACAAACCCTGCTTTCTACTGAAACACACAATAGCAAAACAATGATGTGGATTTAGAAAATGCTCACTATTCAGTTGGACTAAAGCAGATTGTGAATAGTACAATTTTACAAAATCTTGCAGTTGTTGCACAAACCAACCATTAGATTTTGACCTTACCTTTATAAAGTCTCTGCTCTCCTGCCAATTTCAGCCAGACCTCTGGAGTGTATGATTTAGACAAAAGGCACCTTTAGTTAAGCTGTTAAAATTGTTCTTTCTAAATAAGCTGGTTTCTCCAGATAACAAAAGCATTCCTTGCAAACTGTTGTAATTTTGATTCACCACTGTGACTCTGGTCCCTTTTGATACTCTGCTGTGCACAAATTCTGTTTGTCAGGTGTAGTAAAGAACTTTCAAATGTGGTAATAATGACATTTTCCACCTGTGCAGTTTATCAGTAGATAATGACTCATCTTCAGCAGGCATTTAATGGAGCACCTTGTTAGGGTTAACATCGTGTGTTTGGAGGTGCAAACTCTTGATCTGTTGATCAAGAGTTTGATACGATATGACATGATACGACATTAGACGTATCATGTCGTCTAATGTCATGATACGTCATGACATTAGACGACATATTCAGTCTACGGAAACTATCACTTTCTGGCCTTGATTGTCCTTAGCATTGCAAGTAGGTTCTCCAATTAAATTGTTAAAAATATTGTTAATATGTATAATGTTTTTATGAAGGAAGACATAGAATACATTTTGTACCAGGACTGCGCACTCTGTCACAAAACTGGTTCAGAAATGTTTTTTAATTTGAGGGGTTTATTTTTTCTCAAAATTCTCAATACACTTGAGTATTTGCTGAATATCCTGTATGTCTAGTCCATGGAGGCCTTGCATTACACCGGGCTTATAGACCCAAGTTTAGGGGCTCACGCTTCCATTAGTCAGGGATATTTCGGACGGTGTTCGTAATGTTACTATAGTTTACATCTTCCATGCAAAGAAACAAAAGAAAATCTGTTTCTTACATAGTGGTGATTTAGCTATATTGCATGAGGTAAATGTGTTGTTTTCAATAATCAGTCTGATTATATCACCAAACTCCTTCAAACTAGATAATTAAGTGTGAACTTACAAAAACAATGAATGTGTTAAACCTTCCACATTAAGGTTAAACAATTTCACTGCTGCTGCTGCTGCCTCCTTGAAGCAAAACTTGAACCATTTAACAAAATTGAAACTTAAATTAACTTGTTACTGTATCACGAAATAAAGATTTTATTTTCTTATTTGCTTGTTTACCTTTTACATCCATAAGGGGTTAGCATGGCAACCATCCGCTCAGAACCTAATGGAGACTTCAACAACCTCTCTGCCATTATACAGTACTTTCCATAAGTGGATGCTTTCTGCTCTATTGTGCTCAGTGATTACAGTGCCTATGCAGTAATTTGTAGTTTCAGAAATGTGGTTCTTTCATACTGACTTAACTACTGACTGCAGCTCTAGATGGAACAAGAATAAAGGGTAACCAAAGTACAGATTTTTCATTGTTTTTTATTTTTGTGCCACAAAATCTAACCTTAAACAAGGACATGTGGGGTCAGAGGGAAGATCCGCTTTGGACCCATCTATGCATGAAAGGTGAGACTGAATTGCTTCATCACACAGCCATTTGAAAACTGCTCAGTGCTTGAAAATACATGACCGAACCTAGAAGTAACAAATGAGATGGCGCAGCCACTTGCAAACTCACACCTCGAACATCTGCCCATTTTATTCTCTTGCTGTTCATAACTCTAGTACACATGTGCATCTACGCAGATGACATGTACACGCATGCATGTGCACAAACATGTACCACACCCTGCATTCAGTCACTCAGATGACTATTGTGTGGTTTGACCCTTCTGGAGTGTCAAAGTTTATGGGCCTGCTAGCTTTTAAGTGGTCTTTAAATATGTTCTGCTAAGCCATTAGCAGCACTTCATCATAAAACTGCATCATTTAGGAAGCTGACTCGTTGACTCTTGCCCGTGTATTTTAAATGAAGTTGCAGTGTGAGACTAAAGGGAACAAAGTGAGTTTCTGACCAAGTATGCTTACGTTTTTTCTGTATTTATGTTCAAGACCATTGCTCCTGAGTAAAAACAGTATTATGGAACATTTTGTACACATCTCCCACCCTGACTATGACTGTGGAAAGTCATCATGACATTGGACAGAGCATTTATTTAGCAGACAACACTCCTGAAGTCTGAAAAACAGAATGCTTCATTAAACTGAAGCTGATATCATATAGAACCATATATCTAGAATGCATGTAACTGACATGGAATCTGCCTTTTTGTTTGTCTCAATTGAATTGATTTATTTTTGTTAAGCACCTTTGTTGTGAATTAAAAAACTGAATTTCATTTAGACATGTATTTCTCAAAGTAGAAGTAATCCTGCAAGATTAGAAGTCAGTAAGCTTTTCAAATGATATAGTTTTTCATATTTAATTCATCATCAGTCATAACCTTTACCATGTTGAACTAAATGCATTCTTGTCTGTCTCTTATTAATTTATGTCTTAGACCTTAAAGGCATACACTGACTGCATCCTATGATATCCTATTGTACGGTTTGGGAATGAATGACATGAATGTAGAAAAATGAGCAACAGAGAAGCAGACAACCATCAAAAAAGTAACAAAATGTAACATTTTTGTCTTAAAGGGATAGTACTATGCATTTTCCAGCCACATTTTATAGCATAAAGAGAGCATTTTGCACACCTAAATGGTTGTTACGGGAAATTAAAGGATTTCTCAAACATGCATGAAAAAAAATCAAAGCAGCACTTCAGTTATGTTTTTGATGAGGGAATAACAGTGTAACCTGATGTAAAGCTCCAAAAAAAATTATTGTATATAATAATGCCACTCAAACGACTTTGGGATGAAGTTGAAATTTTTCAAATAAATAATGTTTTGATTACTTCACTCTCTAATTATCAAAATTTGTTTTAATTTTAATGAAGCACCGAGATGTCCACCACCAAACCAACAGCCTCCCAGGGCCAGACAGGCCTCCCCTGGCAGAAAGAACAGCTGCTGGATCCGAGGCTGACAGAGACAGACAGAGTAAACAGAACCTGAAGCAGAAACCCAAGATGGTTCTGTCGTCTAATGCGTCAGCCCCTTAGGGCATTCCATCTGTTGAATTCTCCTTCTTTCCCTCTTCCAAACTGTCCTCAAAAGTACGTCAGCGATGTCCAAATTACATAGAACAGTAGTGATGCTGTATAATATTACTCATGTACTTTCTTTTTCAGAAATTTACTGTAACTGAGTAAATATAACTAGTTACTACCCAACTCTGGTAGAGACTGTACACCTCGATGTGGTTGTCCTGGTTTCTCTCTCCACTCTATTTTTTTGTCGGTTCATTGAAGGCTACCAGTGACCAAGTCATAAATTATACCGCAGTAACAAAGTAAAAAACAAAACATGCCAATCAGAACTGATTATAGTTTGATTTGAGATTAACGACTAAATATAATTAAGTAGCCCTTTTCAACTGCTACATTCAGAGGTCCATCATTTATAAGACTATAATTTCTTAAAACAGACAGTGTGTGTGAGGGGTGGTGGGTTGGGGGTGGTCTATTTTATCTTCTCATTTAAGAGGGGAGCTAAACAAATGTAGGTGCCCAGCCTTTGCCTCAGGTAATTATGGTCCTCCACGTGTAGAAAACACATCTCCTGGCCCCTTGGCCCGGCATAATCTCCAGCAAGGACCCCTGGGATCCAAATGACCCATCTCCATCCTCCACCCTTCGCTCCTCCATCTCTGTCCACATCCACGCCATACGTAGCCGGCTCCAGCCCGGGGCCATTGCTGACTTTCTCTGCAGTTTGCAATGAGGTTGCATGGAGTAGACAAGCCCTCTCCTTCGTCCCCTCAGAGAGAGGGGCACTCTAAGGTTGACCGATTTAACAGCTGCTGGGTAATACACAGAAAGTCATTTGTTAAAATCTAATTGATCGCTCCATTTCCAGCTCTACACTTGATAGCTGTTCTGTCCGCTGTGTGAGCATGGCTGAACAACAGATGATATATGTTCCAATGAAATGGGAAAAAGAGAGAGAAATGGTAAGAGGGCAGAATGAAAAGAGACCCTTGCAGCCCTGTGTGCCTTAAACATACTTGTTATACACAAACATGCTGTACAAATCATTTTCTTGTATTCTATTAAGATTACTTTACAAATTAGTGTATAACTTTGAAAGTAAGGAAAGACATAGATGTCCTTTAACATTTTTGAAAAATACATATTTTAAATGTTTGATGTCTGTTAAAGAAGGGGTAGGTTATAATATAATACCCGTTACTTCTAAACCGATGGTCAGGCAAGGAGAGCATCAATCAGGGAAGCAGCCAAGAGGCCCCTGGTAACCAGGAAAAGAAGAGATTCATGGCTCAGGTTTGGAAATGTGTACAGAGCTGAACTCTCGATGCACTCCACAAATCTGGCTTATATGGAAGAATAGAAAGGAGAAACTCAATGCAAAAGCCAACCTCATTGGGGAAAGTCTTTAAAAGGAAAGTTTGTATAACTTTTTGTCTATCAATATTTACACTGAGGTTTGAGGCCAGCATCACAGAAAGGTGAAAAAGTTCAAAAAATATCAATATGAATACAAAGAACTGTGGATACTAAGCTAGAAGTGGTAAATTGCTGTATTGCAGACACAATCTTCCACTTTCTTTGGTATTATGGAAGGTCCTTTTGTAAACCTATGCTAGACGGAGCATGCCTCCCTTTTCCATTTACACCTCCTCGCCAGGGCCCGGCCTTTTCAACAGGAGACATTATCTAGAGAAGCAGAAAGCAGCTGGGTTCACACTCACTGTGCGATGCACATATATACCAGCAGCTACAACCTGCCCCCAGCCATACACCCGGGCGACTATGTGACTGTAAGACCAGGGCCGTGCCTGTGGTCCATGTACCTCGTAGTCGCTTTAAACACAATAATTTCACATCAAAGCAATCAGCCACCACCCGAGGCACAATCCCGACCTGCTGAGCGGTGAGAAGGTAACTGCACTCTAAACATCTCTGCAATTTCACCCACCTCCTTCTCTCGCCTCGTTCCTGTGCGTTACAGTGGCCTGAGACGGCGTATACCACCACACTCAAAGGGGGTGGTCTCGCACATATGGAGTCTCTGTCAACCGCACACTCAGACGGGGGGCTTTTTTGCTCTCCTTGCATTAGTGGCAGAGTACAAGCAGCTAATTATAAAACCACTCTGGGTGCCTGGTTGTTCGTAGGTATTGCTGCTGTGCTACTTCATGCAGAGTGGGGAAAATGAACCTGTCAGTCCACTCCCAAGCTGGTGTGATGAGTGCGAATGAGGTAAAGCCCTGGAATCCTCTTGGGGGAGCGCTGAGAAGGAAGCTGCTGCTGCTGCTGCTGCTGCTGCTGCTGCTGCTGCTGCAGGGTGTGTAAACACAAAGCACACCTATGTCCTCAGAGCACGTGGACTGATGGCGGTGATTTGTGGGCTGACAAGCAATGTAGGTCAATATGTGGCAAACATGAGGGACTCTGTAGTCTTCATGTCTGCCAGAGGAGTGTGATCGACCAGCAGGAATGTGACTCAAGGGGGCTGGGTGCCGAAGCCCTGAAGAGCTACAGAAGAAAAGGTACGTCCAGGCTTTGTAGAGGGAATTCAAACCCCCCTGCAGTTGCATAAAATTGAAGTACAGGCAGATTATACAGAAATTCAGCACAATACAATGGACCTATTTCTATTCACAGCTCAGTATTCACGGAAATTTGCCTATTTGCAGGTTTTTCCATAGAGTGTATTTAATTCATTTCAATTCAGTTTATTTATACAGCAACAATTTACAACACGTGTCATATCAAGGCACGTCACTAAAAAAAGCCAATTCAATTAAATCCAATCACTTACATTCTAACTGATCCTCAATCTCAAACAATGCAGTCAAATTCAGTTTTCTATCACTGACCTGTAGCATTCACTGTTCCTGTGTTCTGGTTATTGACTGAGGTTGTAGAAAATATTACAGGAATAACATATGGAAACTTTTTATTGTTTTTCTAAGTAAAAAATATCTTAGAAATAAAACTCCATACTAGATTTCAATAACTTAAGTAATGCACAAATACAAAGAAATGAAATTGACCAAGTCCAAAGAATATAAGTAATAAAATGGAATGACACATGAAAGGCATATTAAACATTCTATTAAAAAGTAATAGAAAGCCAAAATAGAAACTGAAATCTGTGAGTATTTAGTGAGCAATTCAATATCCTGCAGTTTAACAACAGTTGATTTAGTCCTAATGGGCGTCATTTTACAAGAAGCATCTTATGAGGAGTAAAAGCAAATATTTCCAAAGAGGGAGCGCTCTGCAACCTGATGGCATTGGTTTCAGAAACCAGCAAAACCCAGATACTCCTTGCAAGGTTTTCTGTTAGAAAAGTAAAAAAAGAATAATCACAATCCTTCTCTAAGAAGCATTCATAGAGGGGATCATGAAGAGCTGGAACTAAGTAGGGCATTAAGAGTCTCATATTAAGAACACTCACAGCTCATTAATCCACTGTTAAAAAAGTTTATTGAATCCTGCTTAAAGTTTGCCACAGGAGATCTGAACAAGCACTAGAAGAATGTAATCTGGTCAAATGATCACTGAATACACTCAACATCTCCAAAAACACCATGTCAACAGTGGGATCAAGTTTTTACTTGAGAATATCACAGTTTTGGGGATATTTTTCAGCACAAGCTACTAGCAGAATTCATCTAACAAAAAGGAAGGATGAATGGGAAAAAAGTGCAGGGAGTATTCTTGGTAAGAATTGGAAGATGAATCGAAGTGGAAGGCACGAACGCAGCTGTAGAGTTTCAGAGAAAGAAACTAAAGTGCTGCTAGGATGCATCTGTCAGACATCCATCTTTAATCCACTGAGTTCCTTCAAACAAAATTCTTAAAGAAATTGAACTATTTTGATTTTGTTGAATACAGAGGTTACCAGGACTGTTCCCAACGGCCTCATTAGAATAATTTTTACTGGGAAAAATAGTGGCATTTAAAAAACATTTAATGCCCAGTGTACAATGAAAATATAAGGCCTAAAGCAGAGCCAAGAGGCACAGCTTGAGAATGTGTTGCCAGATGAATAGAAAAGCTGCTGTTTGACAAATAAGATAGAAATCAATCATTCTATGGAGTGCCCATAACACTCAGTCTGTTGTATAAAAACAAGGTGTTCAATCTTTACGAAAGAAAATGTAATATTAAACCTCTCTACTGATTGCTTCCTTTGACAAAACAGAATTATTTTAGGAGAGCGGATGAAAATAGATGCATCATCCAGAGGGAAGAGTTGTGCAGTGTAATGATGTTCAGGTAGAACTCGTCATTGCTGAGGTGCACCACCGTCCTGTGGGGGGCAAACATGACAAGACAGCTGGTACAGAGGGACTTCACAGCTCCGCCCTTCCTGTCAATAACTGCCATCAGTGTTTCAACTAATTTCACACTGATTGCCTAAATGAAAGCAGGATCTAATGTGCACAGTTGATCTGCCTTTGATTCTACGTTGCTTTATAAAGTCTGTACTCTGTCTCTCCAATTTATTTTCATCCCCCCCAGCAAGGTATTATTAGTGGCTATACAGACTTTATTATTTAATTATGGTGATTGACAGCCAAAACGATGCTTCCTGTCATTTGCATATTACGCCGTATATTCTCCATTCCTGCCACTAATGGCGGTGATTCCCAGACTGCCGCTCCTGAATTAGTATGTTCCAGCTTGGGAGTCATGGCTGCTAATCAGAGGCGGCGGTGAGAGGAGAAAGACGGATTCAAATTACATCCTTCACAGTCAACAGGAGGTAGACATGAAAGTGTGACGTCCCGCCGATTTTCTCCGAGCCGAGGAAGTTTGCAGATCGACAGTGACAGCACCCCGCTTACCTTGGAGACACCCACAAGAGCATCTCCAATTAAAAACCCCCCATGATTTCCTCTGTTAATAATAAATGCTTCAGCGCTCAGTGGAGAAGTGATTGGTATGTGTCCGTGAGGCTTTTTAGCACATGTCCACTTGAGAAGCCCATTTGCTCGCGGCTGTCTTGGCCTTTTATGTACAGTCACTGTGGCGTTTAGTTTCATGTGGTCTCGGCCTCCTGCTTGTGGTGGTGGTTACCTCATCATCACAAGTGAAAAGCCATGAAAGCGTCTTTCTGGAAACTGAAGATGGCACATTGAATTTCAGCAGGAAATCCGAAGAGGTGCCTCTCTCCTCGCTGCTGAGGTGGTTGCTGGGAAGGCAGAGACAGGTTTCCAGGAAAAAAAAAAAGTGTTGCTGCAAACACATTGTCCCTTTGACTTTTGCACCATATTGATCTAGTTCTACCTGGACTGCACAAGTGCTCTACAATATTGTTGCCCTGATTACAGATTATAGACCACATAACTGCCTTATATTTAATACAGCGCCTGGCAAATATATTTAAACCCCTTGAACTCGTTTACATTTTTGTTTCATAATACAAACACAAACTACTGTTAAATTTTAGTGGGATTTTATTCGACAGACCAACATGTAGATAACAATCTAAATGTTATCTACATGTTGGTAGATAAAATTATATTCTTTCCAAAACAAAAAGAAAAAAACTGAACCAGGCTTTACTTTGTAGTATAAGTTAAAATGCTGTTTTTATGAGATATAAACAGAAAATCGTTTCTAAAATAACTTTTAGTAACTCAAAATTCAATAATATTTAACTTTTTTGAATATGACTGTGGCATCAAGAACATTTTGAATCCATTCAGTTTCCCAGGAGTTGCCACTGCTCCAATACAATAACAATTGCTACTCAATGCCCTGTGCATCTCTACAGCAACCAACACCTACCAACACATGGATGTCCACCTCATTTTGGGAAGTAGCCCAGAGGCTTCAGGATTTA
The DNA here is from genome assembly GCA_903067075.1 of Micropoecilia bifurca. NCBI lineage: Eukaryota > Metazoa > Chordata > Actinopteri > Cyprinodontiformes > Poeciliidae > Micropoecilia > Micropoecilia bifurca. The sequence continues at coordinate 4,455 of CAEGAF010144021.1, read as the reverse complement.
CAACTCCGGTGGGACAATAAGTTGACAGGACAACTATTGATTGTGCAATCCACAAATCTGGCCTTTTATTGAAGTGGGGCAAGAAGAAAGCCATAAAAAATCCTGCTTGCAGGCACACCAAACTTCATAAAAGGTGTTCTAGTCAAAATGTAACTCTGGCCGGTATGTTAAATACTTTGTGTGGCAGAGCACAGATTCTCACACTGAAAAATAATGTGAGGATGTGTGAATAATGTGAATAAGGAGGAAACTAAAAACAGGGCAATTCTGGAAGAGGCTACAAAAGACTCAGTTCATGTCACCTTCCAACAGAACCATGACCGCCAAGAGGAATGGCTTAGATCAGTTGTGTTCAAAGTCGATCCTCGAGGGTTGGCATCCTACATGTTTTAGTTCCCTTCCTGATTTTAAACACATGGATCAAATGATGGCTCATTAGAAGGCCTACATTGTCACTACAACCAGGAAAAGAACTAAAACATGCAGGATGCTGACCCTCGATGACTGACTTTGGACACAACTGGCTTAGATTAAAGCAAGACCAGATATAAATATAGTATTAAACACTGCAAGATCTTTGTTTACAGATTTTCTCCATCTGATCTTAGGCAATTCTGCAAAGGAGGACAAAAAAAAAATCACCCTGAAAGCTCTGCAGCAATTGTTTTCATTGAAAGTACTGCAAGTGTTAAACACTATTTTTCCACGGTATGCAAAATTGAAAGTCATACTTCCATTTCCTACAACTGTACATGCCAAACTGTACATCAAATCCCAATAAAACACAGTAAACATTATGGCCATAGAAAGTGAAGAAGTCCATAGTGAAGGCAGTCTAGACCCTCAGACAACTGTACCCATCTAAATGGAGGAAGACTCTTCTTCAAGATAATGTCCAGAAATGAAGAAGGCCAATGCAGTAGATATGGACTTTTGATAAATAAGATATTTTTGCAGAGGACCTTGGCGCTTTCTGCCAAGGGCATGGCTTCTAAACGACACCTGCATCTGGTTGCACTGTTTCCCATTTAACAAACAGTCCATCACCGCAGTGTATCGGTGCTGCTCAGGCTGACGCTAATGCATCCTGATTGCTGGTTTATTTACATATCCTATCACCACAACCCAGCCCCTTGCATTGAAATGTCTTCCAGTGTCTTTCAGTTACTGTGGCAGCAGCAGTCACTACACCTCTCCTTTTCCCAGTTCAACTGAGTTTGCTAATGCCTTCACGACTTAATCAATATGCATAACTGAAGGTGTCAGTTGTCAACACTTGAGTGTTTTTTCGGGAAACATTACCCCTCTCCGATTCCTGATTCGTGTCTGAATAATGTCATCTGTGGATCGGTGGCGAGTGTTTTTGGGAGGCAATCAGCGCACATTCAGCGTGGCTGTCTAGCCAACGGGAAACTTTGTCTCAGAGTGAAAAACCTACATGCAAATGCAGCACACCACACTGCATAAGGACATCTGTAACAAATGCATGATGAATGGAGAAGAAATGACCATGGAGGAGGTTTTTCTCCACCTCCTTCTCTAATTTAATGACCCTTTTCTGTCTCTCCGCATGTTGCTTTTCACTAAAACCGCAAGGGGAAAATGTCTTTTGTGTTGCAAAAGACATTTTTTTTGGGTGTAATGCTGGTACATTTTAAACTGAAAATCACCATTTTTTACGCTTTAAGATCTCTCATCTATGTTGTTTTTTCTTCTTTTAAACTTTCAAAACCAATTAAAAGCCTACAGTTAAAATATCTAATCAGGAAGCTACAAATATTTTAAATATTGTTTTTTTTAATGTTTTTATTACAAAAACTTGACATTGGGACTTTTATGTTGGAAACATGTTGACTTGAGGTACCGTTTGGTTTCACAAACATGCTGAATAATCTGCATCCCTCATGGTCACAGAGGGGAACATAAAGGATGCTTATTAGTTGTTATCTGATATCCGATTAAAATTCTCAGCAAGCATTTTTATAATCATGCTTAAGGTGATACGACATACATTTGTGATTAGAGCAGCATTATTCATTAATGCCACCTCTCCTTTTCACTGATGATGAATGTCCTGCTGCATCTGTCACTTATATACTAATCACTGCCTGCTTAATGTACTGGCCAGGCAAGTGAGCTCGTGTTTTCCATGACTTCCTTTAATAGCGAATTTGATTAAGCTAACATTCAAAAACAAAATCTATTTTTTTATTTCAGAATAATTTTACAGATTACGTGGACATACTGTAATATTTTCTTTCTTAGGTAAGAAAGCAAAAAACTAGTATGATTTTGACACTTCAAAAAGCTTAAGTCGGTGTGTCTGACACGTCATTAGAGGTAAGATCATTACTGCCTCACCTTGCCCTTCTCTCAACAAGCACTGAGGAGATCAAATTTCAATAAATAATGTAGGTTTTCTTCTCCAAAACTAATATAAAATTCAACAAGCAAACGTTTTTGTCTTTTTAAAATAGTTTTATTTTATCCATCCATCCATCCATTTTCTTACACCCTTTATCGTAAGCTGCATTTAGTGGAGCCTTCACAGTGTTTTGCCACAAGCCACAACAGATTAATGAAATCCATTTCATGTCTTAATTGGATTCATTTTTCTCTTTGCTTTCGTACAGTGTAATGCAAACGTCACATTTTAAAAGTGTTGTGATTAATCTGAAGCTGTTAAGCAGTAAATACAAAGAGTATTTTGGACATTGTTTTTATTACGTGCCAGGTGGCAGCTTAAAACTTTATAATCCAATAATGGATCTGATCTTCTGGTGGATATTGCAGAAAAAGAAAAATATTTCGGACAGTGGGCTTCACAACCCACAGCCCATTTGGCAGCACCGTTGCCTTGCAGCAGTACGATCCTGGCGTCTTTCTACATGGAGATTGAATGTTCTCTTTATGCACTTGTTGGTTCTCGGCGGGGATTCCAGCTTTCTCTCACATTTCAAAAACATCACTGACTGTCGGACAACATAAATTAAACTGACAGATGTCAAGAAGTAACACACCCAGCCAAAATATGGATAAATATCGAGGATCAGGGACAAAGTCACTGACATTTTTTAGTCTATAAAGGGTCACCAAGCTACATCTAAGCTTTTGAAACCATCAAACTACAAATTGAGAAAACGGAAAAGTGGTGAACCTTCCCAGGACGACCAACCAAAACTGCTTTAGAAGCACATCGATGCACTTAAAAAGTCAGAAAAAAACACATCTAAAGCACTGTAGGGTCTCACTTGCCCCTCAAATGGTGTTAAATGTTTATGATTCAATAACAATGAAGAGATTAGGCAAAAATGATGTCTACAAGGCTGCTTTGCTGATTCAGTACCTGGATGCCACAACCGGTTTTGAGATCTAGAGAGCAATTACTTTTTCCACATAGAGCCGGGTTGCTTTTAAAAGGTTTTTTTTCCCCTCTCTCAAATGCCTATTTTACAACTAGTAAGTGTAGCGCATGCCAAAACATTGTAAATTACCCCCCCAAAAAAACAACTAGATCACGTTTTTAAACAAATTTCCATTTTTGTTCCCAGATTCTAGTTTTACGATCATTTCTTAAATTGCTGTTCCTCTTAAAAAATTTACTGTTGGTACAATCATTTCAGCTTTGCCTCATTTTAGTTTTCTTTGTTCTGAGTTCCATAGTTCACACAGTTTGGGATCAGAGTCACAATGTCATTACAGAAATGAAACGCCAAAAAATAAAGTTCCTAATAACAGATATCCTCCCAGCTGCATCATTTGCTATTGTGTGCTTTAAGAAATTAATAACAAAAGTAGCAGTGATATCCTGACATTATCTTTGAAAAAAGTAAGATTTAAAGACCACACTGTAGACTGTCATTATTTAATAGTGAATTGCAGAAGACTTGAAATGATTTTTAACTGCCTCAGGCCAAACATTTCTCTTTGCACAACTCACAGAGAGCTTAATGTAAATTAGGTATGACAGCATGTAATATATTAGAAGTGCACTCTCTTGTCATCCTTGTTAGATAAAGAACAGTCCTCTTTACAAAGAGCCCTTTGCCATCTTTTTGTCTGTAGGAGAGTATAGTATGATGTGACCTTTAATAGCTGGCAAACCTGAGGAGTGCACAAGACTTATAAGAAATGGCAGATCTGCTCCTGACCTTTAAAAAAACCTCATATTGCATTAGGCCCTTTGATCACTTGGATTATCCACTGCTGTCTGGGACCTCCTTAGATCACTTTGAGCTGCTAGCCAATATTGAGGTGCTAATGAAAAAAAAGACAAAAAATAAATAAATAACACACACATTATATATAAACGCGCACGCACGCACGCTCGCACGCACGCTCGCACGCACGCACGCACGCACGCACGCACGCACGCGCGCACACACACACACACACACACACACACACACACACACACACACACACACACACACACACACACACACACACACACAC
>CAEGAF010144005.1:0-11802 GCA_903067075.1 Micropoecilia bifurca | reverse complement strand
GTGTGTGTGTGTGTGTGTGGGTGTGTGTGTGTGTGTGTGTGTGTGTGTGTGTGTGTGTGTGTGTGTGTGTGTTGTGAGAGAGGGGGAATATTCCAGAAAATGAACGTTAAAGTTAAACAGTCTAGCTGAGCCATGTGATCCTCTTTGTGTGGCCAGAATCTTCATTTTTCTAGCCAATCACTACAGTTACTCTTCTCCCTCTTCATCTTTCTTTCACTAAAAGGATTTTTTCCTCAATTTCCCCAAACAATCCACATAAGGATAGCATGTTTTTTCATATATTATAGTCTTATTACACAATTGAAGACCTCCGAAAAACATGCAGTTAAAATAACAAGCAGTCTTTGTGCAATGTGAAGCAGAAAACAGGACCAAATCATGCAATGATAAACACGAGCTTTTCCCCCTTTTCCCAATCTTCCAACTCATTTGAACTTAATGCCGCATTCATCATTTTGATAAGCATCAGCAATACGGCCAATATGGTAGTTGAAGAAGGCAGATAGGAGAGCGAGGCCAAAGCTCGTTAGGGCCACCTATTATAACATTTAGGAGTGTTCCTTAATAGAAACATGCCTCAGAGCTGATGGCTTTTAAAAAGAGTGGAGTTTTTGGCTTCCGTGCAGCACGTCATGTCATTAACCGTGAAAGGAGGAGCTCAGAGTGTCTCACATCCCTGCTTTCCATCCCTTTTCCACATGTATTAGCGTCTTCATGTCACATTTCATGTGTAGCGGAAAGGAAAATGCGTTGGTTCCCCAGCCGAATGTGGGCTAAGGGGGGGGGAAAGCCAAGCCTTGGGCAATCAAAGCACGAGAGAGTTGTGGCATTAATGGTGATGAGTAGTGATCACAGACTGTGGTCATTAGACTAATAAGACTGTATTTAAATTAGCCAGGAATGTTTTTCCTTTCTCTTCTACCTCTTCCCCTCCTCCAGCCCTTCCTGTTATTTTCCTAGCCATGTATTGGAGAAAAAACACATATTTCGATTAGGCTTCCTTCCCTTTCATTTCCTCCACGAACAAGCTAATTAAAGGAGGTAGTGCATTTTAATTAATAATTATTTTCCCTCTGTGAAGCGGAATGATATGTTTTTGGTCATATGTTAAGCATTTTTGGAAATATGTGGTAATGGTTTGGTATTCTGATCCAGATTGAATTATTTTAGGACCACAGAAAGTCCAATACTTTGAAATAAAAAACAAATAACACCAATACATCTAGGATATTTTGTCTTTCTTTATCAGTTAGAGAAAATTACTTTGATGATATGAGTCAGCTATGAAATGCATAAGAAAAAACACAATTGTCTCATAAAAATGTTGTAATCTCCCGGAGTTGAGAGTTTCTTTTCAAAAATAACTTGAGCTCACTCAAACTGGATGGAGAATCATTAACTACTTTCTGTTTTCCTTACACATAAAAGGACCAATAAACAACATTAAAGTTTGCAAAGTGTTAAATATTTAATGGTTCCAGGGATCTGAACACACTTTCAAGACACTCCTTGTTTCTTTGAGTGTTGTTGCAAAAATGAAACACCTTAACTATAATGCTTATTTTAAATAGGGCTCGAATAGATGTTTTTAATTTATAATCTAAAGAACAATATATTTATTTTCCCTTATTTCAGCATGAGGCCTTTGTGTTCTGTTTGTGTTCCAAAACCTCTGACTTCGTTGTGCCACCCAAACCATGATTTGTCACACAAACTGCATATTTTCGCTCCGTCTCAGCAGCATAAGCCTCACACATCCACTGCCATTGAGGAAATATGTGTGTGGCCCTTGCCCGCTTCATTCCCTCTGGCCTGATACTTTGGGCTCTGGTGTGATTTTGCAGGCTGACAGTGACCCTGGCAGGGATGGGGTAGGACCTCTCTGGTGTTCTCCTCTCTACAAATGTCCAGGGGGTGTATATGCATATTTGTGTGTTGAAAGAGAGAGGAGGGGTTGGTTGTTTAGGGGAAGGTGCTTGCTGGGAGTCAGTTTATATTGTGCCTTCCTCTGCCCCTTTCAGCTCTGTGGTGACCTTGCAGGGCTGCTTTGCCCACTGGGGAGAACAAGGGAAAGGGAAGTGGAGGGTCATGATCCCTGTGGTGCACGTGTTGTACACAGATGCTAACACAGCCTGACGAGGGTCTATTGGAAACATATTCTCCGGGCCCTCGCCACTTTAGCCTGCTCTCTCTGTCTGTGTTTCTCTTTGACCCGATGGAGCTCAACAGCGATGGCTGACCTTTTCTCTGACACTGAATTGTTCCGCCCAGCACCATAGGATCACTGTTTACGCACCCCTGGCTAAACCCTTAAGGAAGTAGGAGTGTGGCTACACCACATCAGCCAGAGCACACAAACACACGCACACACACTGCAGTTCAAGCCTTCTCTTCCTCTCTGTAAGTCTTTTGTTCCTAAAATGTGTCATTATGCAAGTTCACTCAGGAGACAAATGTGAAGCAATGTTTGAATTCATAATCGACAATGTCTTATTGTACTAAACCATTGGGGAAATCTTCATATAGTCAGAGTCTGACATGTGCTCCTGCTTTCATGAGCTGGGAATTTCTCTTGTACGATCATAAAATACATTGTCTAACCCAAACTGGACAGATGTGTTTCATTGTTAGTGCATACCACCCTGAAAGTCTATGTATGACTGTCTTTTGAGCTTTTGTTTGTTTGTTGGGGGGAATCTTAATGGTCGGCATCAAAGCCGGAGAGATTTTCATCAAAGGGGAGCAAGGCAACGAGCGGAGCACGGTGTGTGTGATGCTCCAGCACTTCGCCGAAGTTTAATCCTGCATCTGGAACGTGTAAATCAAGACTCTGTATATGCTCAGCCCTGTAGCCCTGACAGATTTATACAGCGTGAGCTTGTGTTTCTAAGGCTCCAGAGGCAAAGAAAATGTAAACTTTTTTAAACAGTTTATCACACTCACCCTTGCTCTTTCAAAGACCGAGGAACATAACTGCTTTGGGTGAGAAAGTAGTAGTTTTCACAATTTCCTGTTCGGTTTTATGAGGCAGGGTAGGGGGGTCTTTTTCTAATTATAACAAAGAGAGGTTAACATGAAGCCCTTGTTCCAACATGACACACTAGTTTCTTTATTTCTCATGCTGCTATCCCTCCAAATTCAGCACCTCTGCAGTTAACTTCAAGGGAATATTTCATTTGCTTGTTGGCTGCTTTGTGACTGCTTCTCTTCACAGGCTGAAGTTTGAGGTCACTGTTTAAACAGTGCATGGTGTTTGGCATCAAGGCCGGGGCGATTGAACGACAGTGGCAGGGAGAACTGACATCTAACATAAAGGTTAAGTGACAGGTGGGGCACAATAAGGTCAGCATCGGCGTGTCAACCTTCCAGACCCCTCAGAAACGGGGCGGCAGGAAAAGGCCCCGTCAAGTGCTTGCAGATGTGTCTGGATGCATGTTTCACTGACAAACACGTGGCAGGCACCGCGCTCTGATGGTACCACTGGTCACTTCTAATCTCCATCTTGCTGGCCGAAAGAGTTGCAACACTTCAGTCAAGACCTGCATGTTTTTAATCTCAGACACCTCCAGCTCAAGTGTCTCTGGGCTCACGCAACATATTGTGTCCAGGCTCCAGATAGCCAACATATCACCAGCAGGGCTTTGACGGTTTAGGTAAAAGTTTAATAAAAGCACAATTACATTTAGACAACCATTATTTATTAAGGAAAATGATAAATAGTGGTATTATTAAGATGCTATTCCTTACCAACGTTTTGTTCATATACATTTATTTGTCCATTCTGGTCATCAAAATGTTCCAGATAGAAGATGTTTGTCTTGATATTGCAATTTTAAAGTCTGTTGCAGGATGAAAGGAACCTCTGTTTTTTATTTGGCTGGGTATAATAGGCAGTGATAGTAAGGAAAGAGACTGATTTACATTTGGAGACTCAGAGTCACAGTGAAGGACTTGTTGAAATGAATTTTCCACCATCTGAAATATGATGGACAGTTATCTCTCCAATGTTTGTCTTGCGTCTTGCCCAATGCAAGGATTTAGTAGGTATGGAAAGAGAAAAAAATGAATAAACAAAATTTAAAAAAATTGATCAATCAGAACTAGAGATGTACCAATCTGATATCAATATCGGTATCTGTATTGAAAAAAAAAAATCTAAATCGAGTGTCTGTGACAATGTGCCTGATCCATAAGGGCAGATCTATTAATTTAAATTCTATACTTTGTGCTCTGAGCTATTACTTATTTAACATTATATTTAGAATTCCTAATTTCACTTTCTGAACCATTTGACAGGTTTATCGCAGTTTATTTTTTACATGTTTGGCAAAGGTATTTAACCTATTGTTTTGTCAGCTTCTGTGTCTTTATTATTTATTTTACATTGCCTGGTATACTTTTTATCGTACTGACTGAAAAAAAAAAAACAAATATTGTGCTGATTTTACACTTTTGACCAAGCTTGTGAAGCTATTGGTGCATTTAATGCTGGACCTTTGCAGAGCTAGCAAATACATTTCTAATTTAGAACATTTGTGTCTGTGTTTAAAAATAAGAAAAGCTTTAAATCAGTTCAGCACTGTTTTTCTGTATCACATCAGTATTGACCAGATATCTGTAGCAGCATCAGAAGTGACAAAAGTGGATCAATGAAACCTTTAAACAGAACTTGACTGCAGAAATTCTTTAATGCAGGTAAGACCCTGATTGCTCATTTATACAGTTTTCAACTCCACTTTAAAGAAAACTGATCCATCCCTTTACGCATAAATTGCAATGGAGTGTTTTCGGTGCGCTCAGCTCTTCTTCAGAGTATGACCCAGGGCATGTGTTGATGCAACATAACTAAAGCTATACACACTTTATCTCTCTTTCTGTATGGAATGCAACTTTTGGAATTACATGTTCCAAAAATTACATGTAGAAATGAAAGATAAGAATAGATTGCATACTACAATTATCATCAGCAACACCACCAAGAAATAAAACTGCAGATTAAATGGACAACAACAACACATTGATTGACAATAAAGAATAATCAGCACAAGAAACAAACAATCAAAAAGAAAAACTGCAGGGCCTCAATAATTATTGCAGATGGTTTTCTACTCTCAAAGATATCCATCTTTTAGAGCAGCACTGACACATCTTCAGTTTTAGCAAGAGGATCGGGGAGAGAAATATTAGGACTCTCCATCATTATAAAATGATGCAAGAGAATGTAATAATAATAATAATAATAATAAAAGACCTATGTTGTCTATTGATTACACTTGATATCAGAAAGCCTAAGCTGAAAATACTATGTTGACATGTGCAGGCTTCAGGAATGTGTTAAAAAATGTGTCTAATTTTAAGGGGTTTCTGTCAATATTTTCTATCCTGTCAACGTCTCATTTTTTCCCCACACTGAGACAAGTCTTGTTTTTGCCTGATTGTGCACGCCAATTGATTGACAACTGGCTCCAGAGCCACTCAGGCCTCTTAAAATACCAGGCCGAGGCTTCAGGTTACAGGCCCCGGCCTCAGGCCTCACTATTGTGTGCGTCTGGAAGGCTGGCTCCATTAGAGCCAAGCCCAGTCAGTCCCATTCAGACTGCCTGCTTTGTGTACCTCCACCTCAGTTGCTTGCCTACTACCTACAGGCCCTCAGCTAGGTGGGGCTGACAAGGTGTCAACACTGACAAGAACATGGCAACTAGGGAGAGAGACGAGTAGACAGCACACAGGACGAGGCGCCAATTGTGGCAGGAGCCCTCAAGAGTCTTTCCTGTCTTGCACTTCTCACTTATCCTTTGTCTCCTTCACTGTTGGCACCTGTGTTCTGGTTTTGATTTTTTCTGGATGTTACAAACTTTCCCTGCTGAGTTACATGCATTGGGGGTGATTGAAAGCATATTGAGAAGAACTTTATGCCATTTAGATTTCCCACAATATGAAAGCCTATCTTGCAAATACAGTGTGGAATGACTTGAAAAGTCATTAATAAGGGTTTTATGGAACACGTTGTCAAAAAGTTGCTATAATAGTAAAGTAAAGGAAAAGTTATACATTTCTTAAAGAATTATTTAGAACTAAAACAATTTAAATGAATGGGATTTGCATTTGTATTCAGTCTTTATTCTGAAACCTGGTGCAGCCCACTGGAGCCAGCTATCATTAACAGTCACGTTATTAATATGAAGATATGTGAACATTTTAATCAGTATGTCATCATTCAGCTGTTATCTCAAGACCTCTAATTTTCAGAGAACTTTAGAGAAGAAACAGCATTTTAAAGGTCAAACAACAATCCAAGCTTTGGACATCTAACAGAAAACCGTCCTTCAAACATACAACATGCATAGCACAGCTCCAAACCTTTCATGACTTGCCATTTGGTTAATCTTTCCTCAATCTAGGTAAGAAGAGACAAAGCTGAGAGACTCATGTTAACTCTTAAGGAGCCGCAGGAATTCAAAGCTGAGAAAGAAGATTTTGAGTGTCTGTCATGGAAGGGGGAAAAAACCATTGTTGAAAGAAAGTCATACATATTTTAAGTTGAAACAGCAAACAGTGCGAAGAATGTGCTGTGATCTGATAAGACCAATACTGAAACTTTTGGATTGAAAGAAGAGTGGCGTAAAACAACATATCCATGACAAAACATGGTGGTAGTGTCTTTATTGTGCATAGAGGCTTGTCTTCAACAGATAAAGGGAAGGTGGTTAGAGTTCATGGGAAGATGGATAGCAATAGAAAAATACCTCAAATGTTAACAGGTTTAAGAGTTGACAAGAACAAGAACCTTCAGTATTTAGGTAAAGCTGCAAATGAATGGTTTAGATCAAATCATTTAGGTGCTAGAATGGCCAAGTCAAAGTACAGATAAGTCAAAGTCAGTTCAAGCTGACTGGGTTTTATCTATCTTGCAAAGAGGAACTGATGTAATTTTTTTTACCACATCTCTAAAGAAAGTCTACCGAATAGTATTACTTTACCTTTCCATTTGCACAATATAATAGAGTTTACTTATTCTGCATCAATCCATAACGTACTGCTGCAGCTCCAGGAATCATGCATTTTGGACATCTGAGTGTGTGTTCTGTCTGTCTGCCATACCTAACATTTTAATCAGGCTGAGTTGTGACTTTGCCGTATCCTCTTAGCAAACGGTCTCATCCGGAGAATGCATGTAATGAAATTTGCCCTAAATCATGGACATCAGGCCGGAGGTCCAAAAGGTTAAGAGGAGCACAGGGTCAGGTCCCATATAACGCTCCCTGGGCAGAATTAAAAGCGAAAGGCTTCCTTTGTCCGAGCCACCTCGGAGGTCAAGAAGGTCAGCAGGTCAGTGTCAGGGGGAAGACCCGGCTCTGCAACCATCAATGCCACCCCATCTCCCAACAATATAAAAAAATTCAAACTCCCCTCCTGAAAATTAGTGTTGTTTTTATGGCCAGGGTTCAGCTCAGGGCAGCGCTGACAAGATTCGTTGTGCCTTAATTGGGGAGAAGAGAAAGTCCATCTCTGCAAACACGCATACGTTCGAGGTCAGAGGACAGGACAAGCACCTGTGACATTATTGTCACTGACTGCTTGTGTTTGGATCTAAATTCAGATGACATCGGAACAAGGGGTTTGGGGAGCAAATTGGATTCGCGTCAGACCCTCGGCTTATTGATAAAGATGACAGATGCTCACATAGGCATTGTGAACCAGATTCAGACGTTAACGCAGTTAACTGCTATTTGCTCGCAGAGCTATTATACTAAATGGCATTATGGTGGGATGTGTGGCTGCAAGACATGCTGGTGCGCCGCTGGTTGGGTGCGTTTGGATGTGTGTGCAAGTTTTAATGTCTGAACTAGAAGCTGCTGGTTTCAATATTGAATGGGTGCACAGGCCAAATGGAAGCTGTGGCAGCTGATTGAGACAAATGGTGTTGAGGCTTGACATCTCAACTAGGAGAGGGAAAGTGCAAAAGATGGACACACTCAGTGTAATGATATCATGCTGGATAAATGCCACATTAGAGCTTTTGTTGCCAGCAAGAACACACCGAAAGACACTTAAAATAGATGACTGATGTAGTATTTTAGGGGGAAAAAAAAGGGTTTTCAAATTAATTTGATAATGTTAAATATTAACTTGCATGACCTCTGTATCAAAACAGGATAAACAATAGCATCATCAGATAAACTAGCTTGCGGCTGGTCTTGTGTCTTCGGGGCAGATCAAGAGATGTCTGCCATGTTTACATGAAGCGACCCTCATTCTTTTTGTCCGTCCCAGGGGCTATCTGTCTCTGTCTCTGTGTCTGCCTTCCTCTTATCTGACTGTCTGAGCTTGTTGACCCTACCTGAGTTGGTTAGTCATCCTTCCCAGGCGTCACTAAGGCAATTTCAAGGAAGGCCATAAATCAACTGACAGAGCTCTGCTATCAGCGACTGACACATCCGACATCTAAGCAAAGTTTAATGGTGAGCTATAAACATTTATGAGTATACCTTTTGTGTGCAACCCTCTCCTCAAGTGTCTCTGCAGACCTCTATCAGAGTCTCTTTATCAGGCATATGTTGTTTCAGATACACTGAATGGAGGCAAAATAGACCATTTTACTTACCTTAATGGCTGGAACCATGTAACATGTTGGTCATGGCTTAAGCCTGTGAATATTGATTTTTTTCCATGGAGGTGATTTAATTGCTTTAGGTCAGAGGCACTGATAAGAACACTGAAAGGTGTGAAAATTCATCTTTGAAATGCATGACTCAAAGGAACATAAACGTGCAAGACTCCCACTTTGTACACACCAACATCAGATAAAGTTGAAGAAAAATACTGAGTAGTATGGCCGTCCCTGGTAAACCCCCTTACTAAGAAAACTGCTAAAAAAAAAATATCAAACAAGAATCATTTTTTTTATCAAGATTTTCAATACGTACCAGCAGAAATGGATCTTAAAAGACACAAATCATTGTTTGCAGTGTCTGGTGTTGCAGTAGCCACTGTGTCTCTTCAAGTCAGCATAATAGAGCTGTACATATCATAAACTCTGCTTGGCACCATCATAAGAGAACACAGTCTGGACATGGTAATGGTCAATAAGCCAGTTATCCCCTCACCGCCTTCAAGCCAGATTAAGACTGGACTTTAATGGTGAAATAAGGCAGAACTGAATAGTTTTTACTCGGTCCAGGAATGGTGTCCTAGTGCAAATGAAGTTGTGAAGTTGAAATTGTGTCTCAAGAGGAATGGGCAGACATTCTAAACTACTTCAAGAGGTTTGTGGGAAGATACCCAAAATATTTGAGCCATACAGTTTGAAAGGCCACCAAATATTAGTGTTAACCTCTAAACTGAGTTTTATAAAATATCTTTTAAAAAATGAAAAAAAAAAAAAAAGTTTGTTATTCTGCAATTTAAGGGAAAAAAATTAGCGATCATAACTTAAAAAGCAGGATTAAAAATGTATTTGATTTATTATTAAACATTTTAACTTTTTACACAGTGCACGTAAACTGTTGTGATTTCATACAGTCTTCAGGGAAACATCTTCAGGTTTTCCTGTAGGGAGACGACAAATATATTCAACATTAACATTTAACAATTTTCCACAGAACCTTTTGTAAGATTATGTAGCAAAAAATTCTACTTGTAGATCAAAGACGCTTGTGTGCTGGGTCCAGGTGAGAAAGCATGGGTTTAATTAGAGCGTCAACACCACTGTTCTTCACAGTCCAGCTGATAAGGAGACCAGACAGATGACAGGAGGTGCGCAGGGCTGACTGGAGTCAGGCTTATCTCAGGGCGGAGAGAGACTGCTGCCGCCCTGGCTTCCTCACGCGATGGAGGGAGGGGTAGACAAGAAAGATATGGAGAACGCTGTGATAGGACATTTACCTGTGAGTCATTGGTGCTCTCTTCATAATTTTCTGATAGTCAGCGTAAACATGCACATAGGTACGCCGGAGTCAAAGGTTTACTTGGTCACCAGCAAGATCCCAGTGCCACCTTGTGTCACTAAATGTATCTTTAGTTGTAGATCAAGGATCAGTTGCAGTTTGTCAATCAGTGAGCTGTCTGTTTTTTTTTTTTTTGCTTGTTTGTTTTTGTTTTGATTCAGTGGAATATATTGAATAGCAAATAAAAATTTCTGAGCTACTCATTTTTCTCAGAAGCAAAATGAGGTGGGAGTATTAAGTATTTATAAAACGTGAAAATAAAAAGGCCCAACCAGATGTTAAATCTGCTTTCTGTCTGTTCTGTAATAAAGGATGAAGTGTGAGTGATTTGAATGACAATCCTTTCTGTTTGTGTATGAGAGCGTTTATGAGGATCTTTGGTCTGTAAGAGAGATACCAATAAAACAGGAAAAAATCCATAGAGCACTGCTGTACAGTGTGTGTGTGTGTGTGTTTGTGTGTGTGTGTGTGTGTGCATGTGTGCAGGACCAAGTGTGATTAGCTGAGGGTGTGTGTATGTGTGACGCTCTGGCTCCTTGCTGTCTGCGCCTTGCTCCCCGTTGCTCATTGCACACCACATTATTTTTAACCCGCTGCCTCCGAGAGGAAGCAGGAGACGCTCGGGCCTCTGAAGTCCAGCACAATGAGGAGTACGCTCACACAGCCACCAAGTCCCACACGTGCACAGAAACACTTACAGTTTGCACACCAGCCTTTGTCACCTGCCAACAGACACCTGGTAGACACACACACCCACACACACACCCACACACACTTCAGCCCCAGACATCCATCCTCCGCCCCGCTTACTCTGGCACACATGACAATGCACTCTTACATGGATGGCCTGCCTTACCTTGATCCCCAAGCGTCTCCACTGTGGTGCAGCTTGTCCCTGTTGACCCAGATCTGGTGGGTCACCCTGGGTCAGTGGGTTGCAAATGGACTGATACTAATTACAGTAAACAGTACCATGTTGAGGAAGGTTTGTATGAATTTGAATTTTCATGCATGCATCCATGCATGTGGTGCAACTGAACAGTCTTAAATCATGTAAGAGAGAGGTCCAACTCATCCATCTTAAGCAGCAATTGTGAGTCATTAATCATTCGTTTTGATTATCCAAGGAGGGTGTTTTAAAGGATTCGGATGATGGTTTGTTTTTAGTTGTCAGTATGTACCAAAAGCTCCGATCTGGATCAAACGGGACCAAGCATCAAGTCAACTGGGGACCCAGCTCACACTTATTTTATGAAACGCACTGTAATAATCCATCAAAAAATATATTTTACTTCCAGAAAAGTTTTAGTTTTGTCAACAAATTTGTACGCTTTGTAAAATGCATATTGGAGTCATAATACATGATACTAGGGACTGCACTGTTGGTAGTGCAGTTGGTAGCACTGTTGCCGTGCAGCAAGAAGGCAACAACACTGTAATGCTGTCTCGGAGTCTGCATGGTGTTTGCATGTTCTCCCTGTGCAATCGTAGTATTTCCCTGGATACTCCAGCTTCCTCCCACAGTCCAAAAACATGGCTGTCATGTTTATTGGTCTCTTTAACTTCTCCTTAGGTGTGGGTGTGTGCATGCATTGTTGATGCTTACTGTTAGAGATTTTTTGGTATTATCATTTTGTTATTACTTTATATTCAGTCTAATCAACAATAGTTAATATAGATTGTTATTTTCAGTTTAAAGTGTCTCTTTCTTCTGTATGTATGAACAGACCTGAAGGTCACGTCTGCCTGTTCATCTTCATGTGAGACAGTTAACTGTCTGTTTCCCAGACCTTAAATTACGCTTCCACAGGTGTCTTCTTATCAACCGGAATACTCCCAACCTTGGAAGCTGCCT